>MNCI01021244.1:120046-177054 GCA_015680685.1 Gnetum montanum | reverse complement strand
AGGTAGGCAAAATGAGAGACCTCGACGAGAGAGTCGAGAGAGAGGACAAGGGCATGAATGAAGGGAAAGTAGGGAACAATGCAGACATCATAGACATCATGAAAGAGATGATCATGATGAACCCCTACTTAAAACCTGAAGTATGCTAAATATCACGAAGGTAGTTAGAATACCAAAAAGGCATCAAAGAGATAGTTGGATCAAGCGTTTAGACATGAAAAATATCCCACACTTTGATGGGGGATACAACACTAATCTGCGACTACATTTACAGGAATTCCACAATGCCTGTACCTTGCAAAACATAGAGAACGAGTGGCAAAAATTGAAGTTGTTTCCTAGGACACTCACAAAGGAAACAGAGAGTTGGTACCGATCCTTAGAACCAAAAACCAGTAGGAGGTGGAGTACGATGTTAGAACTCTTCAACGACAAGTATCAAACGTACTCCAGAGTGGCTAACTTGCGTAAGCAGATCCAAGGATGGAAGCAGGGTAATCATGAACCCTTGGATGCTACCATGGGCTGCTACTATGCATTGTTACATCGTTGCCCAGGCCATGGTTATGCACAACGGGACCAACTTTGCCACATCGTAGATGGGCTAAGACATGAGACTAGGAGAACCCTTGGGACTTATGCCCAAGGGAGACTATCAAAACTTAGAGCCCATGAAATTCATCGCTTGTTGGAGCAAGTAGCCAAAGAAGAAGGTGAGCTATGAAAAAGATAAAGCACGAAAGAATACAACCATGATCCTTCCCTCCGGAAGAGGGAAGTGAGATTTTGTGATGAAGAGGATGAGTCACCACTAGAAGAGTTGGTAAATAGGAAAACCTTGCCGCTTCAAAAGCTAACAACAGAAGTATTAGCTAAGGTAGATGAAGTATGGAGCTCCTTAGACAATAAAATTGAAACTATTTTGAAAATCATAGAAGAGTCTAAGGAGGAACGCAGTAGTGACAAGAATAAGACAAAGCGGAGAGATTCAGGCCCTGCACATGACAAGGATAAGGGGAAAATAACTATCTCCGATGAGGTTGTGGATTCAGACATAGAAAATGACGGTGGATGTGAGATCTGCCAATATGACCATCCTAAGGGATGTTTTCCAATCATCTCACATCTACAAGAGTCTGGGGTGTATGCACTCAACCCAAGACTTAGCCAATAGTAGACACCTCGTAGGTTACCTTATCCACAAGGTAACACAAGATAGTTCCACCAACCATTAATGTACTATCCAAGTAGAACTCCACCACAATCCATTAGACAACATCAGCAGTGGCAATACCCACAGTCATGGGGGATGCCACCACTGAGACAACAATACCCTTATCAACAACCTGATCCTTATGGTTATTATGTGTAGTAGTTGGTTTCTCTAAGTGATTCTATAGGTCACATAACCCCACCATGTTACTACCAAGTTCAGGAGTGTTTTTGAACTCCTCCTCCGGGAGACGTTCCATACTCATACTATCCTCTGAATCCACCCGTGTCTCTTACGCCGGTAGCTCCACCACCAACTGCTCCAATAATGCCAAGGGTATTTCCCACTCAACTACAACAACCCAATATCATGAGGGCTCCCAATCCTTAATTCTTAGTTGGTTCTAACAATTATATGCCTAAAAGACCTTTCTTTAGAACCAACAATCCAACCAAGCCCTCACCTTCACAAGCAGTTGAGCATCCAAACACCTCCATACCAAATAAAGTTTTGGGATCCCCTTCAACCCAAAAATTGAGGCCAATGCATACGGTTATGTTAACACATACCATTACTGACTAGATTAAGGTAGGCCACATTCCCAAGAAATTCTCTGATCCTGGAAGCCCCTTAATTTATCTCCAAGTCACAGGGAACAAACCTCATAAGGCTCTTCTTGACTCAAGCTCCGGAGTCAACTTAATTTCTCAAGAATTGTATAAAACCTAAAACCTGCCTCCACTCAAGAAGAGTAATATTCACTTAAACCTGGCTAACCAATCCATCACTGTTCCTTTCGGACAGGTTGAGGACATTATTACCACCATAGGTGGTTGGTCATACCCAACTGATTTCTTGGTGATCCAAATAAATAATGACAAAGGGGACTTCCCGATAATAATGGGAAGGGCATGGTTGAGCACAATAAATGCATGCCTAGGAATCTGCAATCTTTTTCTAGAAATATCCAAGAAAAATACTTTTGGAAAGATTGACAAGAAGAAAGTTCCATGCATCGCATATAGTGACACAGGTTGCCATTACGTGCAAAAATCATGGGTAATGTGGATTTTAACATTGCCTGCATGCAATCGGTGTGCATAAGACATTGACATACAAAAGTTCCTATATGTAGCAGCCACACAACAAGAAAACACCCAGTGGCTGATGGCTGACCAAGAGAGCAATTCAATGACATGCATGGAACTAACTGAGGGGATCACTAGTGCTTACGTTGAAAGCATGGACGCACTTGAGCAAGTTTGTCGCCAACTTCCAGTCCTCAACCCTGAAAACATCAACTGGGGAAAGTTGGAATTTCTTGAGAAGCTTAAACAAGAGCCCCTATATTTAAAATCATTACCCACCAGTCTGAAATACATGACCCTAAAAAATGGAAAACTGGTAATCATCAACGCTAAGTTTGCCCCCAAACAAAAAGAGAGTTTGCTGAAGGTGATAAATAAATGGTCAACTGCCTTTGCCTGGTCATACCCTAAATTAACTGAAATAGATCCTAGGATATGCCAGCATCGGATTTACACAGACTGCTCCATGAAGCCTCGAAAACAACCGCAGAGGCAATTGAACCTGAAGTTGAAACAAATAGTAAAAGAAGAGATAGAACAACTTCTCAAGGCTAGCTTCATTTATCCCATTGCTGATAGTGAATGGGTTAGTCCTCTAGTAATCATACCAAATAAAGGAGAAAAATGAAGGGTATGTATAGAATTTAGGCTATTAAATATGGCAACATTCAAAGATCACTTTCCATTGCCATTTGTTGACCAAGTCTTAGACACTATAGCAGGGCATCACTACTACAGTTTTCTAGATGGGTATAGTGGGTACAACCAAATAGGAATCGCACTAGAAGACCAAGCCAAAACAATGTTCACTAGCCCTTTGGGAATGTTTGCATACAAACAAATGCCTTTTGGCTTGTGTAATGCCCTTGCCACATTCCAATGATTAGTTCTAAGCATATTTCAACAGCAAATAGGTAATGGAGTAGAAGTCTTTATGGATGACTTCTCCACTTATGGGACGAGCTTTGAACAAGCCCTCAATAGGTTAGAGTAAGTATTGAAACAATGCGTTGAAACCAACCTAAAGCTCAACTGGAAGAAAAGCCATTTAATGGTTCAAGAGGGCGTAGTACTAGGGCATAAAATCTCATAATCAGGAATAGAGGTGGACTCGAAAAAAGTTAGAGTCATCCAAGGAATTACCCGACAACCAGAAACTATCAAAGACATTTGGTCATTCCTTGGATACACTGGCTACTACAGGAGATTTATCTAGAACTTCTTCAAAATTTCCAAACCGTTGGTGGAATTGACGAAAAAGGATGCACCATTCGAATGGACCAGAGAATGTGAACGAGCATTCCAAACTCTCAAACAGAGGCTTGTAGAAACTCCCATTCTACAAGCCCCTGACTGGTCTAGGTCATTCCATATCATGACCGATGCATCTAATTATGCCTTAGGAGCCGTACTGACACAATTAGATGAACAAAAATGACCTTATTACATTCATTGTTCTAGTAAGAGTATCACCGATGCGCAACTCAACTACACGACTACGGAAAAGGAATTAATGGCTGTAGTGTTTTCACTAGACAAATTTAGGCACTATGTATTGGGATACAAAGTATACATCCATACAGATCATAGTGCAATTAGGTTCCTTATGAAAAATCCAATGGTTAGCCCACGTATCATACGTTGGTTGGTAATCCTTTAGGAGTTCGATTTAACAATAGTAGACCGCAAAGGCACTAAGAATGTAGTCGTAGATCACTTATCTTAGTTGTACTAGAACAACAAAGAGGATGAATATGTTGTATCTAATCATTTTCCTGATGAAACCCTCTTCGCTGGTGTAGTGAATAACCAACCCATAGGAACAAATTGGTATAGTAGCATTCTTACTTATATTCTTTCCCAACAAACACCATAGGGGTTGGACTTTAGGAAGAAACAACAGTTTCTTCACAAAACTAAGTACTTCATGGAAATCAAGGGACAACTCTATAAATTCTGTCCTGATGGATTGGTTCGATGGTGTGTGCCTAATGAGGATCAATTAAGAGTTCTCCAGGATGCTCATGAGGGTCCATGTGGAGGCCACTATGGAGGGAGACGAATAGCCACTAAGATCTTGCTTGTAAGAAATTACTAGCCAACGCTATTTCGGGATGCCCATCGATTTGCCCAATCCCATGAGTGCTGTCAACGTGATGGTGGAATGACTACTAAAATGGAGGGTCTGCAATAATGGATTCAACCTTTGGAACCCTTCGACATTTGGGGAATCAATTTTATAAGGCCCATTACGCCAATGTCCAACAGAAAAGCATATATTATTGTGGTTGTTGACTATTTAACTAAATGGACAGAAGCAACTGTTGTAACAGACTGCACATCGTCTACGGTTACACAATTTGTACAACAACAAATCGTAAATAGGTTGGTGTGCCGTGTGCACTCATCTCCGATAACAGGACACATTTTATGGGTGCAACCTTTCGCAAATTAATGCAACGCTTAGGGGTTGAACATAAATTGACCACACCTTACCACCCCCAAGCTAATGGCCAAGCCGAGGTTACTAATTGGGAGATTACAAGAATATTAACGAGAACAATTAGCAAATTTAGGTGAGATTGGAGCATGAAACTGAATGACGTCCTCTGGGCGTACCACTCCACTTGGAAACTTCCTACAGGCTGCTCTCCCTATGAGTTAGTATACAGAAAGCTACCAAGGCTCCCTATACAGACTAAGCTCCATAAACTATCCATGGCTTGCAACCTTCATCTTGACCTTGACCTAGCACAAAAACAAAGGTTGGCAACTCTAAACATGCTAGACGAGAATAGATTGGTTGCTCTATTGTCAAATGAGTTACACAAGGCACATAATAAATAGCGTCATGAATTAAGAATTCGAAGGGTTAGGTACCAACCAGGAGACAAGGTCCTTTACTGGAACCCCACACATGTTCCTCAAGGTAAAAAATTTCAAACATTGTGGGAAGGNTTTTACAACATCGTTATACTTTTTCATTTTTTTTGTGTGTTTGTATGTGTGTTATCCACCTTGTAACTTTGTCACCCAATAAGTGTTCTTCATGATGGTATGAACTGTTCTCCTATTGATTACTAATGTTTAGTTTTTACCTTTAAGTTATGATGTCGATACTAAGGTATGTTCTTTTGATATGGCAGGAAATGAGTCCACTTCATTGATTCATCCACAACTTCTATGGTCTCTCTTGGCTTAGAAATGTACAGTCTCTATGGTGGTGGCTCTTGGGGGAGGCATTCTTGTTATTCAAGTGGATGGTTTGGCCGAATGCATTAATGCGAACTGGATGTGGTTGGTTTGAGGCCAGAGTTGGAATGAGATTTGCCAAGTCACATTAATCATGAAACACACAAGGGGTTGTACACCACCTTGTTCTTGGGATTCCATTCTATTCTCTTCTCTCCACCCTTCTCTCCATTGTTCACCTCATTGCCAGTTGTATCATTAGTGTATATTTTAGTTTACACATTGTTTTCTTTTAGGTAAATTCTTGTGGTTAAGACTTTAACTCTTATTCCAAATAACATTCCTAGAGCCTATGAACTCTTTGAATGTGGGTTTGTCAAGGCATTAAAGGCATGAGCCTGCTTTGGGGAGGACCCACTGGCATTCCTCCTTGGTGCACCAGTTAAATTCTTTCCCTTAACATTTTTGCAATCTATTTTATTTTGTTCATTTCCATCTTGACATCCATTTCATTGATGTCTTAGTTGTCTCTTTTTCTTCCTCTTTCTTATTCCTTTTCTTTTTTCATTCTCTTGCTACCAGAGGTTCACGATTAGTCATGGGGGTACAGGGCCCAATTTTTTCAATTTTCTCCTAGCCCCTACACCTTCGGTAGTCATCATTAATATATCTCAAGATCCATATCAGCCATACCACAACCCAGCCAATGAACCTGTTACCGAAGCAAGGTATCCATTATATCATGATTCATTTACCCTTGCTAATATAAAACTATGTTGTGGGTGCAGATGGTAATCATGCAACAACAGATTAGATCTAGAGGGAACACTTGGAATAGAGTGGTGCTAAAGTAGCTATGCAAGGAGCAAGATCGATGGCGCACTTATGAATGGACAACGAAAGGTGCAATCTTGGCATTGGCAGCAGCAAAACTTCTCTCTCTCTCTTTCTCAACTGCCAAATAAGGCCTAATGTCAATGTAATAAGGTGTTCACTCTTGTTGTCATGAATACCAGTTTTGTTGTGTCTTGTAATGATGATCTGTTCACATGTCATTCCATTAGTTCCATTTGAGTCAATAATCTCATACCTTCTTAATATTTTGTAAGGAACCCAAGGATGAGTTTTCACTCAGTCATGGGGGTATGATGGGACGCGATATCGCATGGGCCGTGATATCGCATACACGATATCGTAGTGCACCGCCAAGTCTATCAATAAGAGGCGACTCTCCCTTGTTTCTCATCCTAGGCTTAGACCATAGTGAAACTCTAGCAGATTGATCCCTCCAGAGAGAGAATATTTTCCATGTGCCTGCAGTAGGAACTCCAAAGTGAATAGATCTTTATTTGAGTAGACATTGTACTTGAACACAAGTTTGTGTACGAAAATAAAGATGAACTTCTTGGATAAACCTTGAAATGCATGGAATAGGCTAATTAGGACTTTATTTATTGTTATTTACTATTTACCATTTAAATACTTTATTAGTTATTAATTCTCTCTCAACCCTTCTCTCCTAGTTAAGTGCCTCAATACGACCTCTTTGAGCACGTGCGTTACACTTGGTGATCCCAACAACAATTAGCGTTTGGTAACCAAGGTTGCATCAATTCAGAGTGTGAACGGTAAGTGGGAACGGATGCTGACGCTAGGTTAATTAAGACTTAGTTAGTTAGTTAGAGTTAGTTAATTAGTCTCTTCACCCTTCACCTCAATAGTATAGGAGATAAAACAAAAAAAGAAATAAAAATCATATACATCAGACTTACTTAACCATACAACTATGACAACTACAAGTAAGTCTAGGAGATCATGCATGCTATGCTCGTATTCGTATGGTTGAGTATAGGGGTACCTCGCCACTCATCAATTATCAATTGAAGAATGTGGAGACCTGTTCACCAAATTTGCAGCAGTCGTAACTGCCTCTCCTCAAAAAACATGAGGACCAAACCCCAATCCTAATACATGTGGGATAAAACACCAACATTAATGATTGTAACCTCCATCATTAATGATTGTAATCATCATCATTAATAATTGTAATTGCCATCATTAATTATTGTAACCGCCACCATTAATGATTGTAATTGCCACCATTAATGATTGTAACCATCATCATTAATAATTGTAACTGTCACCATTAATGATTGTAACCGCCACCATTAATGACTGTAACCATCATCATTAATAATTGTAACCACCACCATTAATGATTGTAACCACCAATCCTAATACATGTGGGATAAAACACATCCCCACATTAAATGCAACATAAAAGGAAATACAACACTTATGTATTTTTCTTCATTTTTCCAACACACTATTGGGTTACCAAACACTACACTACTAGGCGCACAAGAAATAATGCTGCTAGGATTACCAAGTAAATATGTGTTATGCTCAAAGCAGTCATACTTATGTATTTAATCTATCTAGCTTATCTCGCTTAATTACCTTAATTATAAAAAAACATCAAATAATTAACTGAAAGTATTAAATGCATAAATAAATATCTAAACCATCCAAAATCCTACAAGGTTTATCAAGAAGCTCGTCTTTATTCCCATACACACTATCGTGCTCAGGTATAGCAATGCTTAAATAAAGATCCATACACTCAATGACCTTTCTTCTTCAAATGACCTTTCTTCTTGCAGTACCAATACTCTTGAGTTTGAGTTCTGTCATGTGACACTCCTCTGTCCGTGCTTCTCCCCCTACTTGGGAAACGTCTCCTACTTTTACCTCTTTCCTCTACTACAGAACATTTCTAGATCTACAAGACTCATCTACTCTTCCTTCTAAATCCTAAAGGGTAGACACAACATGTTCAAATGTCATAGATGAAACACTCATAGAAGTAGTAATAGATGTCACAATTGCAAACCAGGAATCAAGTAAGGAGTCTAACAAAGCATAGGATTTAACTAAATCTAGAATAACAATTTTATATTCCTCCAACTTATTCAGATTTCCCATCATCTCATTCAAATGATCTTGAAAAACACATCAGATCTCTTCTTGCATCTAAAAACTTTCTAATAAATGTGAAAGGTATTCAAACCTGATACTTTGTCAAACCTATTCTTTAGCATTTTCCATAGATCATCCAGATCCATATCAGGTTTGATTGAGGCCAAAATCCCATTGCTTAAGGTTGGATGAATGAAAGATAATGCCCTAGTCTTAATTTTCCTTCAATCAACATTTAACATTCCTGCTAGTTGAGAGGGTTCTAGGGCCTCTTGGCACTCCTTTTGTGCTAAAATAACCTTCATCAAAATGCTTCAAACGTTCCAATTCCTTCCTACCAATCTTTCTGTTGATTGCAGCCTCTCCATCTCTTTAAATCTAGCTCTGATACTAGTTGTTATAATCAAATCTGAAAACATACTACAAATGCTTTGGAGAAATTATTAGAACCCTACAGATCTAAATAAATCATTAGAGGCAAAATATTGTGCTATAGCAGGTCAAGAAACACTATAAATCACTCTCAAAACGTTCTAAACCCTACAAACATTTGCTATAATAACAAAATGAAAGCAGAATGAAAATAGTAAAAATAGCACAAGAACACAGAGAATTATGTGGTTCAGGCCCTTTTTACCCTACTTCCACAACAATGTTGATCTTCCTTCTATTCTTCTCAAATTTTTAGGACACAAGCTATCCTTGTAACTTTTCCAAACACCCAATCTATTATTCTAACAGATCTCATATCAACACCAACAAGACTCACGTCTCCAAAGTAAAACTTTGATACAATGCTTTCACTTCAAAGCACTCCATAAAAGGCTATCCCAAGCCTTATATTTATAAAACATGAGAAAAAAACCCCAATCCTAATACATGTGGGATAAAACACCAACATTAATGATCGTAACTGCCATCATTAATGATTGTAACTGCCACCATTAATAATTGTAATCGCCACCATTAATGATTGTAACCATCATCATTAATAATTGTTATAGCGACCGAAAACTTCGACGGTTGGAAAACACCAAGGGGTCGACGGGCATGACAGTTTCGACCCTGTACCCGTGGGAGGGCTGTGCTAGGTATGTGCAAATACGGGGCACCCTGAATGGTCTGGTCGATCAGACAGGGACTTAATCAGCATCTATATAGCCTTTTGCAACATATAGTTTTTGAAATGGAATGGAAACACAAAATAATGCTTGAAAGTAAATAAAGCAGAGGAAAAAAAGTGCAAGACGCAAGAATAAGTAGGAAATAAAGTAGAAAATGTGGTTAGAAAATTGCACCACTCCGAAGCCACGGGTTTGCTCTATCAAGATGGATATAGTTGATTGCATAGTGTGGCAAAGTGCAAAGATCCCGAGAGTAACCAGGACGCGTAGAACAAAGTAGGTTGTGCGCTTGGGTGCAGACTTAGGCGTTGACAATGTGTGGATTCTACCAAGGTGGTAGAAAGGGAAAACAAAATGGAATGTCAATCGGGAATGCTAACTGTTCAGAGTGTCGAACAGAGAGCTTACAATGCTAGGTGTAGCAATGTGCATAAGAGAGAACTTGAATGCCAAAGCGAATGCTAAGAAAATGCAAAGTCAAGGAATCAGGCAGAATTCCTCAATTTTTTGAATGCTATTTTGTTCAAAAATTTTGAACCCTTTTGAATGTTGTTTTTTAGAACATTCCCAATAGCCAGAGATAGTCCCACCCTTTGAGCGCTTCTCATCAAGGTATTTATAGCGTCCAAGGTACACAAAAGGGATGGTTTGGACGCTACGTGCCCCAAGCCCATGTTGACTTGCTGGCGCCATACGTGCCGCATATGACCATTGGACCTGCAAAATAGTTGTAATGCAAACCTGTTATGCCATAACTGTAAACTTGCCAAGCCATAATTACGCCTTCAGCATTTGGAGACATGTGCCAACAGTCTGATTAAGTGAAGTGCATTGATGTCGCACAACCACCCACATGCCTTGCTATTCTCTGTAGCGTAGCATGCTTAGCGTAGTGTAACACCTTGTCGAGCGTTCTGCTACATGTGTGTCACATGTTTGCTACATTGTGCTACGCTACGTAGCGTAGTGTAGCATAGCAACTGGCCTTCGTGAAAAATTTGTCGATTTGCAAACTTTGCTTCCGCAAGACTTGCAAACTTGCTGATTCTATCCTTTGAGCTACCTTCTTTCTCTTCCGCAAGATTGCTACACATCGCTGCGCCTTGTAGCTCAGTCTAGCATAGCAACAGACATGGTCCACCACTTCCTAACAAAAAGGGACACTGTTGAAGGATTTGAAATTGAGCATGGGGAACTATTAGTGAAGCTATTGCCATGCTATCCTACGTTATGTGGCGTAACGTAGCGTGGCACTTCGTTCTGCAACTTTCTTCCGAAGCTTGCTACACTACATAACGAGGCATAGCATATCGTAGCAGACTTCATGACTTAGAAAACTTGTCGAACTATTTCTTATGCATCCAGAATGCTGCTGCCAACTCCGTGCCATTTCTAAGCAGGCTGTCGACTGGGCAGGCTACTTAGGCGGACAAGCAAGATGACCCATAGAGCCTATTTACACCTAAAGTAGAAACTTTTACAAACTGGTCGACCTGGACTTAGAGCATTCTCCTCCTAATGAACTACCATAGTGGTTGTGCGGATTGTAAGCCCTGGTGAAGCCAGAATAACATCACATTTTTTTAGGTGTTTCATTGGCCCCTCTTTATTGATGTCTAGAGAACAAGCTCAATAGCCATCAGCAAAGAATACGAAACACCGTAGCAGGCAAAATGCTGAGGCTGTCGCTTGGCGAGTGTCGAGACGTCGTTTGGCGGCACTTGAGAGTGTTGCATTGGTTTTGCATAGGTTAAGGCAGAGAGCAAAGATGATGTTTAGCAAAGTCCCTCGTCGAAATGATTTGAGAGACTCCTTCACGTTTTTATCTTTGGCTAGCATTGTTCTTCAACCTCTCGTAGGATGAGTACTTCCTTCACAGGATTAGTTACGTTACATCTGTGAAGGGTTTTGACCCTCCTACAAGTGTGTTCCATGCAGCGAGATGTGTTACGTGTGTCATAGAACTGGCACTGTGTTTCCCAGGCGACGAGCTGTGTTACACGTGCCACGGGAGTTTGCACTTTGTAGTAGTCAAGCTAATCGAGGCACTTACTTCGTGACATTGTAGCATTTGCTGCTATAGCAAGACGTGCCCGCAGGGGCAAAGGTCTTGCTGGTTGCTAGTGTTGACGAAGCTCTTGGACACTCGTGTTAGTGCACGGTGTCCAAGGTAGGGAGGCCAGCAGTGGCCTTGGCAACACCAGCATGGAGAAACTAGTCTTGAGAGTGTCGGGAGTTACTGTGGATGCAGATGCTCTAGAATCCCTACCAGGGGCTTGCATTCCTAGTTTAGCCATGGGATCAGCTGTCATATAGCTAACACCATGCAAGCCCAGGCATCGGCAAGGAGTTGGAGTAACAATATTGTAGCTAGGCCACAATATTGCTGGAACTCCAGATGTGGGAACTAGCCTAAGAACCACCGTGAGGGCTATGGGTCGTGGCGACAATAGGTTCGAAGGGCCAATGTGACACCATACGGCATCTTCGAAGGGTCAGCATGATGCCAAGGGTGGCAACGCTACGTATGCTCCAAACCGCATTCTCGTTGTGTTGTGAACCACGTTCTGGAGCTGCAACGGCCCACCCACGTGTTGGCATCATGCCCGCTCGTTTGATGTGTATCTGGTGTTCGTGCATGCTGGGGATACGACGTGAACCTAGTTTAAGGTCTTGGTAGACCGTGTGCTGGTTTAAAGTCCCAACAGACCGTTGTGCTAGTTTGAGGTCCTAGCAGACCGTACATGCCAATTTATCATCGTAGCGGACATGTCATGCCATTTTACAGTCATAGTGGACTAGCAGTACCAGTTTTACGTCGCAGCAAACAGTTTCCACCTATTTTACGTTGTAGCGAGCACTGCTCGATGCCACTAGTTTATCGTCATTACGGACGCTATTTGATGCAATTGCCAGTTTATTATCGTAGCGAACAGTTTCCATTGTTGTCGTCGTCTTTCAGACGTAGTACGGCTTGAGATACGAGTGATTCACTAGGTTGGCGCACTTGTTGCTGTTCATGTCTGCCAGCTTGAAGGCTCCATTTCCAAAGGCTTTGGTGACCACGTAAGGACCTTCCTAGTTGGCTGAGAATTTACTCATGTGCTCACAGATGGGCTTGAGAATGAGGTCTCCCTTCTACACTGGCCATCGATGCGGGTCTGCATGATGCTTCTGTTGTTGCTTGCTTTGGTAGTGCTCGATGCATCTCAGTGTCTACGCGCGCTCCTCCTCCACTGAGTCAAGGTTGATGGTTCGCAACTCGTTGTTCTGGGCTTCGCTCATGGCGTTAGACAGGATCATTCGAAGTGAAGGTACCTGCAACTCAAGAGGCAACACAGCTTCAAATCCGTAAATAAGACTGTAAGGGGTCTTACTTGTTGTAGTTGTGCACATCGTTGGGTAGGCCTAGAGGACATAGAGGATTTGCCCATGCCACCGCCTTTTGTAGTTGTTGAGCATCTGCTTTAGCAAGTTGATGATGGACTTATCTATAGCCTCCACCTGCATGTTCTCTTGCAGATAATAAGGGGAAGAAAAATGATTATTTAATGCCTAGATTACTACAGAAGGTTCAGGTTTTCGTGTTGCTAAACTGTGGCCCATTGTCAGTCACAATAGTCATTGGAAGCCCAAACCTTATTACGATATTATCTAGGATAAAATGGTAAATTTGTTGCAACGTCGTCTTCCTTAGGGGAATAGCTTCCACCCACTTAGTAAAATACTCAGTGGTGATGATAATGAAACTATGCGCTGCGGAGGACTTAAGCGTGATAGGCCCTATGAGGTCTAATCCCGATCGTTGAAAGGGCCACATGATTTGTGTTGGGTGTAGGTTTGTAGATGTTAGGTGTATGAGATTTACATATCTCTGACACGTGTCACACATCTTGACTTTCGACAGGCAGTCACGTTCCATGTGGGGCTAGTAGTACCCTAGGTGTCTGATTTTGGCAACCATAGCCCTGGGTGCTATGTGTCCACCGCATAACCCCTCATGTACTTCATTAACTACCTTTTGTGCCTACTCGCCACCCACGCATGTGAGTAATATCCCATCATAACAGCGTTGACATAGGGCATCACCACTCATGAGCACATATTGCTAAGCATGCTTACGGATTGCATCTCTCTGGGAAGATGTCAATCCACCTGGGGGTTCATCGTGCTATAGATAAGCTTTAATGTTAGCATACCACTCTTGGGTATTCGCAACACTGACAAATGCCACGTGTTCCTCCTGAGTGATAGGCCTTGCACATTCTATGATCGAGGTTGGCAAGTTTGCCAGGGAATGTGATGGAATGTTTAACACAAGGGTAGCTAAAGCGTCTACCACAGTGTTTTCGTTTCATGGCACGTGTTGCACATTAGTGGTTGCAAACTGCTTAAGTAGGATTTTTGCTAGATTGTAGTAGGGTTGCAGGTGCATAGCCTTGCAGGCATAGACCTCAGTGATTTGATTCATGACTAGTTGTGAATCTCCCCGGATTGCCAGGTGTTGTATGCGTAGCGCTCGGGTAGTTAAGAGGCCTTTGAGTAGCCCCTTGTACTCTACCACATTGTTGGTGCAAGGGAACGTAAATCGATAAGTGGATGGGTGCACTTCCCCAGAGGGGAACATGATCGTGGTAGCGACGCTACTTCCTCGCGCAGTTGAGGTGTCGCCGAAGTGTAAAGTGGCTTCAAAATACGATGGGATGATGTTGACATTGCTAACGTATTCGTCCAGGGACTCGGGATCTATGGTTGTTTGGTCGTTGACTGGTGAGGCCATGAGTTGGGTTGCTATGGCCTGACCCTTTGTCAACGATTAACTTACATAGCATAGGTTGAATTCTGTGATTATTTCCTTCCACCGGGCTATCTTGCTACTTTCGTATAAGTTGTTAGTGATAGCCCGGAGTATATTGCTTTTGCAAATGATGTTGATTATACTATGGAATAGATAATGCCACCACTTTTTTAATGTAAACACTAAGGCTAGAAAATTCCTCTCTACTTCATTGTATTTCACCTCGTACGCTACTAGTGCATGGCTCAAGTAATACACTAGTATCTCAGAACCGTCATCTCGCTTCTAACATAGCATTGCCTCTATGGATGTGTCGGAGGTGGTAAGGTATATGAAGAAAGACTTGTCCCTTTGTGGCGGGTGCACCGTCGGGAGGTGCGAGAGCTCCTTCTTCAGATTGTCAAAGGTTTGTTGACACTAGGTTGTCCATGCGAAGCCAACCCCCTTCTTTAGAAGATGTTGCATGGGGTGTAACTTGTCGATCAACCTTGCTATAAACCTTCAAATGAATTGCACTCTACCTTGTAAACCACATAACTCCTTAAGGTTTGTGGGAGGCGCTAGGTTGACGATGACCTACCATCATAAGATGAAAGCTTGGTTAAGAGGCGTTTGTTGGCAGGAATTGTGTGTAACGAAAATTTGCAAAGTAGTGATAAGGTGCAACTTGTGAAGTGTGATGATGTAAAGATTGCGAGTTTGCCAAGTTAGAGTCATGGTGAACTACCAAGGCACCAGAGCATAGAATTGCTGTCGCAAAGTGTAAAGTTGTATGACTGTTGATATGCAAATGCCAAACTGCTAGTTTAATGTCATTTCGAACTGCCAAGTCGCAACATGCAAAATCTTAACATGCCAAATAGGAAATTACGAGCATGAGTAGTATCAAATCGCTAATGTAAAAATGAAAACATGAAACCGCTAAAAAATGTGATACTACCTATGTAGAAGAAGATGAGATAACCACTGATGTAAGCATGCAGTGTTGTTAGTTTAACATCATTGCGGACCGTTAGGGGTGCAACTATGTTAGGGTTGCTTAGTTTGAGGTCTTTTCAGACCAGTCGTATTGCAATTGGTAGGATTACTAGTTTAAGGTCTTTTTGGACCCTTAACTAGAAACAAATATATTTTTTTTGTTTTCCGGAAGGCAAGTAGTTGGCTTGAAACGTGTCAAGACTTTAATGCTAATAGTGCTGTGATGTCATGGCAAGCGTGCTACACTGTACGATGCCCTCCGCATTAATCGGAGAGAGAGCGAGAGGCAAGTTTCCTCCTCTAGTCATTATGGCCATAAATAAGGGTTAAACCTTGGCAATTTCAAAATTTTCGCCATAAAAGCACAGAGCTCACATCGGAGCACAAGGCGATTTCGGAACGCGAAGCAATTGTGCTGATCGACTAGCAAGGCAAGTTTTTTTTTTGCAACGACAGGCATAAATCTGCAAGCAGGGTAATGGCTTCTAAGACTCACCTAGTGCTTGCAAAGGTTGAGGAGGTGAAGAAGACCCTGGGCGTGCACCACAAGCGCGTGTTGCGGCGCAACAGAGCACACCGTTGATCCAATAAGTTACTTTGTCCCTTTCGCCCCTTTTTTTTCTGTTGCGCTTTTTGTCGTTCTCTGCTTTTGTTTTCCGTCCTATTTTTTTTTTTTGCATTCATTCTTGGTTATCTGCATTTTCTATGGTTTTGCCATTTTAGTGTTTGCACTGCCACGGTCGCTGTTTCGGCTATGGCAGATGCATAAATGTTGTGTCGTGGTTGCATGCAAGATTGCTGAAACCACCACTTCCATGGTTGCTATGCTAGGCTTATTCGTATGTTCTTGCTATGCTAGGCTTTCATGTCTTTGCTACACTATGTTTAGGTGGAGGGTTATGCTATGCTACATACATGGACTGCTAGACGTTGCTACGTTACACATGTACTGCCTTTAAGCATGAGGCTAACATTCACTGATTGTATTGTGTAGGGTGACGTTGAGGCCCAGGCTGATCATTTTGGAAATCAGGGGGTCTTGTGTCATGTGAATAGACCTGTGGCTAATCCTCCTCCTCCCTGGATATGTTTGGGAGAGCAAGTAGTCTGGTTCAGGGAAGGGGCACAAGACTCTTGCAATTCCTTCTTGATCACTTTAGTGTGATCGTTTGGTCTTCTTTAGAGGAGAAGGAGTCATCTGGCATAATAGAAGCCATGCTGCTAGGGACAAGTCGAGGCATCTTGAGATATTTTACCGATGAGGCAATCATGAACAGACAAGGAGAGGGATCCAGTCAACACTTGACAGGGTTGAGGTGTTTAGCCTGGATCTGGGACATGCCGGAATTCAACTGCTACCACCAGTACAACACATTATTTCTCGCATGTTACATGGCGATGTTCTTTCAGAACCCACAACAGACTGTTTATTATTCTGGCGGGTAAGTTTTGCAACTTTGCCTTGCTACGTTGTGCAACGCTGGTCATATTGGCTGAATGCTAACAGTGTGTATTTATCACTAGGTTCTACATCGATGATGGTGGGGTTCATGACCAACTGGGTCTGCTGGCTATAGCACGGCTAGCCCTACAGGAGTTCTCTTCTACCAAGAACCTGCGGATGGGTGTGATCGGTCAATGCAGGGGAGAATACTGTACTTATCCCTGCACATTCTATACTTTTTACTGTTAGTGTAGGGAGAAGGGTTGGCTGGATAAGGAATGGGAAGAACCCTTCAAACAGGTCACGGTTGAAGAAGTTATGATTGAACTCCCACTGTTCCCATTACCCTATAAACCTGGTGGGTTAAAAGGTAGGTGTCGCATGCCCAAGCTTTTTCGTAATCTGTGTATTTTCCACATCATTATGCTAAGCGTGTTTTGTGAAAATTGCTGCATGGGCAAAGAAGCCCCATGAGGTGACGGTGGTAACAGCCGAGATGCAAGGGGCAAACATCTACTTCAAATACGACGAAGTAGCAGCAAGCCAGTGCTGGCTAGACCAAGGGGCCCAGGATCACTTCGTCAAGAATGTTCGAAAGACAGGGATCATGGATCTGTTCATGGTCCCGAATTCGAGCGTTCCTACTACCGAGATGCTTTCACTAGTCAACTCCTTCTCTGGGAGGGCAGGTCATTTTCACACATTCGTAGGGGACATGTGGGTGGTCATTGAAATCAATGACCAGCTGTTTATGAACCTGTTTGACGTTCCTACTGACGATGTTCCCATAGTGTTGAAGAGCAAGCAGGAGTTAACTCTTCAGAAGAAGAATATCGAGGAGTGGCTGAGGCTTGCCAAGGAGTGGAAGGGGTTCCCCATGGAAAAGATTAAGGACGGCCTTGCCATGGGGATTTACCCAGTCTTTCGTGCCCACGCATTCCCCCAACTGCTCACCCAAGGGAAGGTCCTGGGGCTTGAGCAAGCCTGGATAATGCAGGAGGTTATGGAGGAAGGGGCCCATTACAACTGGGCCAGTTTCCTATGTAGTGGCTTGTAGGCTGAGATTTTGGGACTCCGTGAGCACATGGAGTTCCGCTCCAACATACACTATGCCTTCTACATAGCCTATCTAAACTACTTCACAGAATTTCTGTTGGTCTAGGAGGTTGGAGTTTCGACCATGCGAGATCGCGAGCAGATTCCCAGGCCATGGATTCGCCAAATCCTCTAGACTATGCAAGCCCAACATCCCCCAGAAATGATTAGGGAATCGTTGTCTGTAACAACTAAAGGTTTGGTGGTTTGTAGTGTTCATGGCAAGGACAGCATGGGAGAGACGCCCCCTACCATAGTCGATAGCATGATGCAGGGCCAACATCTCATGGCTGAGACCATGCTCAAGGAGTTGTGAAGGAAGAGACCTCCCCCAGCTAGGGACACCCTTCATGTGGAGGAAGAGGGATAGAGACTGCGGGTTAAGTTGCAAAGGACGCAACCCCCATTCATAAACGTTTTTGTGTAATGCTTACTTTACTATTGTTCGCTATGCTGTGCTAGGCAGTGTAGCGTAGTGTAGCACCTATTTTGAGCTCACTTGTTTTAGACTTACGCACACATGCTTTTTGCAGAGGAAGAAGAAGAAGAAGAGGAAGGTGATGAGGAGGTGTTGTCCCCCAAGATGAGGACGATGAATAAAGATGTGAAGGCCCCAATTTTTGAGGAAAGGGCCCTGGTGGGGAATAAAGGAGCTCCAATTTCTAGGGCAGGGACCCTTCTCATTAGGGAACCTCCTAACAATGAAGAGGCGCTTCCCTTAAATAAAAAAGATGATGATCTCTTGAAAGAAAAGGCACCAGCGCATGAGGAAGGGGCTCGTATGGATTTGGTAGGGCCCTCCACCGAGGCTACCACAATCATCTTACATCAGCAAGAAGAAAGACCACAGTTGGGCAATGGTGAGTTGGCGGGGCATCTGCCTTATCATAGTCCATTTTGGTCACTGCTGACATGCTTAATCATCTAACAGGTGTTACTGCTGATGCCGTGGGATCCCCTTCAATTCGTGTAGAGTCATGGGTCAAGATCCCTAACAAGTTTACGTTCGTGCAGGGACTTATTGATGACATGATCAAATGCCTTCAGTAGGAGAACCCTAACGTGGGTAAGTAGCAGTGTTAGCTGCTTCTATGTGGTTATGCTAAAGACTCTTGAGTTTGTTGATTTTGCTATGCTAACGCAATTGTTATGTTCCTCATGTTGACGTAGCCTCTCAGCTCAAATGGGACCTGGCTCGACCCATGAGAATTGGCGGCGTGCCTACACTCTTACATGATGTGACCCAGGTGTCTCGTTGCATGTTCGACGAGGCTCACAAGTACGTCTTGCACTTGACACACTCTTTGTGGGAGTGTAAGAGCGTCAACGAGGATCTGTGGAAACAGATCCAAAGGGCTGAGCAAAGAGAGGCTAAGCTAGTTGCTGAGGTGAGGGATCTCAGGTCAAGGAACAAGTTCCTTGTGAACCGTAACCCTGATGTTGAGGACTGGTGCAATGTTGTAAACGACTACGCCAGATTTTGGACTATCCTTTAGCAGAACGTTGAATCCACGTGCGAGATAGTCGAACAAAAAATGTAGATGGAGTTGCTAACCCAGAAGTATCAAGACATGAAAGATATCAGCGCCAAGGTTTTCGAATGGGGGCAAACCTAGAGAAACCACAAACATGTGTACAAGTTGAAGAACGACACCCATCAAAAGCTGTACAAAGACGCTGCTGTGGAGGCATTCATGTATGAAGCATTCGTGAATGCCATCGACGCTTTTGAGGCCTACGCTAAGTTTAAAGAGTAGTCGAAGGTTACAGAATCTCCCAACTTGAAAGTGGACCTTCCTACAGGAGAGACCGCAACCGCCTCCCTTTCCCTAGGACCCTTAGAATCGACAACCGCAGAAAGGGAGAAAGCCACTGTTGCGAATGCTGAACCTAGCAATAGGTGTTGGATGGACATCATGATAGAGGAGATCTGGCGTTGCCTCAAGCTCAGCCTAGACCGAATACCCTTTGAGACTGATGCGGGCCCCTCTCAAGTTAGTCACTTTACTGTGTGGATGCTCATGCTATGTTATAGTTTGCGTTTGTTGCCCTAACTGATTACTTCATTCCTACGATGCAGACTCCAGGTGAGGGTGTAAGGCCCTTAGAGAGAGAAAATGAAGAACCAGTGGAAGGCAACACAGGAGAGGATGATGCACAAGCAGATGAAGTGGAGGTGAGCGGCGAGGATGATGCAAATAGAGACAACCCATGACAGCATGGGATTTTCTTTTTGAAATTTTTGCAATTTTTGAAATGTTGAAATTTTGCAATTTTGTAAAATTTTCGTGAACATTACAGATAGGCGGAAGTTTTGAATAAAATGAAAGACTTTAGAAAAGAAACTGATTTTGCGTTAACTCATATAGCATGTAAACAGAGCGAAAAGCAACCATGCTAGTTTTAGGCCATTCCAGGCTATTGCCAAAAGAGATAGTACGTTAACAAAGCAAAAAAGAAACAATGATGCTAGTTTTAGGCCATTTCGGGCTATTAACATGGCATGCCATAGGAACGGCATGCTAGCAAAGCAGAAAGCAACGATGCCAATTTTTAGGCCATTTCGGGCCATAGCGTAGCATGCCAATAGGACGGCACGCCAACAAAAAGGGTTTCTACGCTATGCGTAGCTACCTCTTGACTCGTTGTGGATTGATCTGAACATAAGGTCAAGGTGTCTCACCAGGGCCCTTGTTCGTATCATCGTCCTCTGCTGGGAAGGGTAACTCAACCCATGCGTTTCAAATTTGGAAGTTGGTTCGCTGGGCCAATCTTTCCATTGGATGGTTAATGCATATGTGAGTAGGTGCCTCATTTTTGGAGGTTGTAACCTCTGAGCCCTGCTCCATGTATACGTTACTAATTGTTTGCATTGCTACTTCGTCACCACGGATCACCACCTCCCTACCTGCGTATGGTAAGTGGATCTCCTGGTGTATAGGCGAGGAGACAGCCCTAAGTTGTGCTAACCATGATATTCCCAAGATTAGGTTAAACCAAGCCTCAACTACGATGAACGTTGCATCTATGGGGAACTGGTCCCCTGCTATGAAGTTTACGTGAATTGTACCCTTCACCAGGACGCGTGTCCCGTTGAAGGACCTCAGACATGATGTCATTGTGGGCTTGATCTGGTCGACCAATCTCAACTTGTCCATAATAGGGAATGGAATGATGTTCGTGACAGCCCTGTCATCAACATGTACCCTTCGGATCCGGTGTTGGCCGACCCAAATTGTTATGAAGACAGGCGCTGTAGTCACCAGACCTCCTTCGGGGTCTTCCCTAATGGCGCTGTCACTAAAGGTCAATTGAGGTGTCGCGGACTCCACGAGTATAGAGGGAAGCATAACCGAGTGGATCGCTTCCTCTTCCGCTGGCATGTTCTCGTCGACCAAAACCACCGTCAACAGGTGGATTATAGCCTTGCGGTGGGGTACAGATGTCATGATTAGGTTGTACAAGCTCAATGTAGCATTTTTCTGTTTTAGAGCTTGCTTGACCTGGGTGAGGGCATCTAGAAGGTCTTGGCTACCCCCTTGTTCGACATTTTCCTCCTCTTCAATTCATCCCAAAAGATGAATCTCCCGAGGAGAGATGACCTTGGATCTGGATTCAGATCCTTGTCTGCAGGGTGATGCAAGCTACGGAGTCACATCAACCTTCATCTTTGGGGGTGAAGGTGTAGATGCAAGGGGCGAAGACATAGGCTTAGGGATATCCTTGACAATACTTCCCTTCCACGTTTTGTCTACCCAGTGTACTGCTCACCCTATGGGGTGAAGAGGTTGTTCAGCTTTGTTGCGCAAGGTAGGGGCCATCGAAGGCGTTGGCCCCTTGATGATGAATGGAGCTAGAGGCATTAACTAATGGGGCTGCTGAAACATCGTGAAAATTACGAGTCGGCCTCAGGCAAAGATTCGCAATTCAGGCGAGGGCACATGTCAGAATTCCAGAAGGGAGAATAGGACAGAGCAAGACCAAGAGGTGCGTAGCATCAAGTCTTCGACTTCCTGTGCAGATTCCTAATCTTTCTATGCTTTCTTTGTTTACGCTATATCACGCGACACAGCATAATAGCGCTTAGCTTGATTCTGTGAAAACATAATCCGGCATCAGAAGGCTATTTATTTCAGCATGTGAAGAGGCTTGATCAGTGTAATATGCGACTTCTCGCATATTTTGCTAAGGCTTTTGTTTAAGGCCAGGTTTATGCTCTATTACGCATGGCAGCGTAATGAGCTCCAAAACAGTCAAAGGCAAAGTCTAAGGAAGTGCAACAGATCAACCCTTTTATCTTAGCATGCAGATTGCTCATCATACGCAACGAAGCGTATCGCAGCGTATTCCATCGCCAAGCTAAACATTATTTACGCTTCATTACACGCGGCTGCGTAAACGAGTGTAAAACAGCTTGAATCAATTATCTTCCACGTTATGTTACGCTCTTGCACGCAACGCAACGCGAATGAGCGTAATATAACCTAAAGACAGTTGAAACATGCCCGACGCGCATCTGTTCTTCACATGCACAATACGCAAACAAGCGTATTGTGCGTAATCACAAAGTTTGACACAAAAAGGACAGGTCAACAGTACCCGAAGCGTCCGGGGTACACGTCATCAGGGTTGCGCCTTTTCTACAAGACGTCGCAGCCTATAAATACCCCAGTTGACAAAGATATAGGGGTGGGTTGGAAAATCAAAGAGGCAAGGACATTTTTCTGAGCACAGGAGCACTTATCACCTTGAGTAGAGACAGAGAGAGCAGCACTTTGGCAATTGTTGACAGCATCACCTTCCAGCAGAAACAGAGCACAGTTTGCTTTAGCATCGGCAACAAGAAGTAATTGTTCTTTTGGGGGAGACACAACTTTCTCCATCAACGATCATTGGCGGTCCTAAACAAGAACTACCTAAGGCGAAAGAAGCGGATCGAAGATCATGAGACCATCTCACACGGTTCGCAAACTCTATTGGTCAGAAACAGTTGATCAATAGACGTCAGAGCTTGACCTTCCTTGCATCCCAGCATTGGCCCATGAGGTAGATCAAACTTCTGTTTGGACAGTTTTCTTGTTGTTTTGCGCATGCTATACATCAAGTAATCGGGGTCTCCCCATTGTAACGTGATATACAAAATATACATTCTCAAGTCAAAGCATGGATCTTGGAAACACGCGTTTCTCTTGCGTTAGCTTCTTCTTATCGTGTTTAGCGTTATTATCGTTACAATTCATCTACATCGTTTTCCCTTCATTTTGCGATTCCTCGAATCAAATCGATCCGCGGAATATTTCATAATCCCCATCGTTTTACTGATTAGTAAGTTCCTGTCTAATCGACAAGACCGTTCAGGGCACCGCAGATTCGTTTTTCCAGCATAGCCCTCGCACGGATCCGTGGTTAAAACTGTGTACACGGGATTGTGTTTGGTATTTTCTAGCTGCCAGCATTTTCCGTCATTACAGTTTTCTAGCGCTAGAAGGAGGGCCGCTTAGGTTTTGATCCGCCTTTTTCGGGTAGCCCTGTTAGCGATCTATACCCAAAATCGTAAACGTAATACCTCCAGGGAAGCTTACGATAAGTTGTGTGGTGTAGATCGGTCTCAGCATCGATTCCCTTGGAATCCTACAGGGTAGAAAGCCTATTGTGATCTTATTGCTAGCCATCTTTTAGATCCCGTTATCAGTTATCGTCAATCTTATTGATCAATGGATTCCCTTTACACGACCACAACCGCCATGGTCCCTGCTAATTTGGGTGCCACATCTGTGAAACCTATTGCGGTCACTAGACCAGCTCCTAGCGTAGCAGGATCTCAAGGACCATCGCGCCAGTCATTGAGACTTCAGGGAAAAGAGCCCATCTTCATAGTTATAACCCCTGAAGAATACAACTTTATCTATGTTAAGAGCCAGGCGAAGCTAGCTCTCAGCCGGGCCGAAGTCAAAGCGAAACGAAACTTTGAGGTGATCCACCAAGGGGGCCATGATTTCAAACCAACAGCTTATGACATTATTCCTTTGACCGAACATCAACAAGAACTTATCACACAGTTGTTCATGGCCAAGAGCCAAGTTGCACAGGCTATGGGGGAACCCCAGGATGGGGAGGAGGAAGATGATGAGTTTGTGGCCTAGTCCGAACACTCATTCCACACTCTGAGCCCCCATACTTACGTTAATCTGTCATTCCCACTCAATGGAGATGCCTCCTCTCTTAACCCAACCATGACCACGTAGATGCACATCCCTATCCTTCTGCAGGCCACTGTGCAGCCGTCTGGGCTGCAAGTACAAATACCTCATAATAACGTGGGGGCGGTTTCGTCACCGCGGGTACTTAGCATCCCAGTGGTGGTCCCGGTGACCACCGCGTCCAACTTCATCCCTTAGATACAACCTCACAACATATCCACAATGCGCCCGGTGCAGACCTTGTCACTTCTGCCCCCTCCAACTCAACAGATTACCGCAGCCGTTCAGCCACAAACTTACATCCAACAGCCTACTGCAAGTCAGTGGGCCAACCCGGTGGCGCAACATACCCAGTCTATGGTGTATGGCGTGCAACCCTCGGTTGCACCCGCAACGCATGTTCCACAGGTGGTCTCGCAGTATCCTCATCCTTATCTCGTGCAGTAGGCAGCAACTAACCCCTCTTCGCAAACTAGTGGGTGGTGGTCTTCACAGGCTCCTCTGCCTGTTGGGATCCCCGCCCCACAAGCTGCCAGCCAACCTCTTCCTTCGTTTCCTTTCCCTGGCGCTGCCCTCCCAGTCCAACCTCCTATGCCTTCTGCACAGACACCTCCGTCAACAGGCCTGGACCAGGCTTTCCAGCTTATACAGACTCTCACCGAGGAGGTTCGACGCCTCAAAGTCGCTGATTCTGATACCATTCAGATCATGGACTTTTATCAGGATGATCCGATTAGTCCAGCGGTCTCTATGCTGTCGTTGCCGCCAGGGATGTTCTTACCTCATTTTACCAAGTACAATGGGGAGGGAGATCCCAATGCTCACTTGGTCACATTTAGGTCTGAGTCCTTGCTGTTGCAACAGTGACCACACATGATCATCCGAGTCTTTGCAATGTCTCTAACAAGGAAAGCTTTGGATTGGTACCAATCCCTCCCACGCTTTTCCATCTCAACCTTGAAAGAGCTGCTGACCCAATTTGTGACCTGCTTCAAATACAACTTGAAACTGGAAGTCACATTGAATCAGCTCATGGGGGTGAAACAAAACCCGCTCGAGCCCGTCCAAAAGTTCATACAGCGCTGGAATGCTACTTTGAATGAGATCCGCGAGCTGATCATGGACTCACATCTGCTAGCTATATTCAAAGGAGCAGTCAATGACTTTATTAAGTCAAAGTTGTATTATCTTTCCCCCAACTACCTACACCAGGCCTTCGCTCAAGTTAGAAGCATCCAAGATGCTGCGGAGGCCAGCAAAGACCCGGCGTATGTCGCCTACAGGAACGCACACAACAAGAACAAAGACAAAGGTAAAGCAACGACAACGACATTAGCTACGATGACTGAGGGTACAAAGACTAAGAACAAGAAGGCACCCACAGTGCCTCCTGAGACCACGGTTGCTTCTGGCACCATCCAAGACACAACTGCCCCTGAAGGGCCCCCCCAGCCAAAGCAAAACTTTGAGCGTAAGGATCGTTCAAAATACGCGGCCTTGCCTGTAAAACATTCCGAAATGTTGAAACAACTGTTAGGGGTAGGGCATATTTAACCTAAGAAGATGTCCAAGGAAGCTCTGAAGCGTCACAGATGTCATTGTGAACTGCTGAAGAATCCTTCTTTAGCCTTACCTAACGAACCACTAGTTCTGAGATCTTTCAGGCTAGACCGTTTCTGTGACTACCACCAGCTGTGTGGTCATGATACGGATTACTGCTAGGCATTGAAAGATGACATTCAACGTATGTTGGATGATGGTTTACTCAAGTTAGACAGCAGTAACCCAACGCGTCCAGAAAACCAAACATTGCACGTATATAAGGACCCGTTGAACGCAAACGACAATCCTTATACAATCACTGTTGTGAGTACGGACAGTGAGAGGAGGGAACCACCAAAACAGCCTTTTGTTTTGCGTGTGCCTGCCAGCTTACAAAGGGGACCAACCATTTCATCGGAAGCCAGTGGGGTCTCGAGGCTGCCCTTCATCACGCAGCGATAGTCAAGCCGCGGCCTTGTCTGCGCCCACGCCTATGGCGCCCTTCATTATCAGGGCGCCAAAACCACAGGCTGCTCCTCTCACGCAGGGGAAGACCTCCAACCAAAAGAGTCAACCATCACCTCCCAAAGGAAAGGGAGAGAACACATCAGTTAATGCAACGAAAGACCATTTTACACTTGGCTTCCCTAAGCCTAGGCCCCTGGCCTCTGTGCCTTTGCCTGTACCTCAGAGGCAGGATAAAGGTGCAGAAACGCAACCGCCTTCTCTTGGCAAGAAAAAGATCAGCCCCCCGACTGACACCGTTCCACCTCGAGAGATCCGTCTCCTAGGCCGAATGGAAGAGGACAAGGGGGATAAACAACCTAGCCGAGAGAAGGACCTCCTCGATGCATTTACGCAAATCAAACAGGCTCTCAAGCAAAAGAACACAACGCTGAGCCTTTACGACCTGCTTATAACATCTCGGGAACACCGTGAGGCTATGGTACGCATGCTGATGTCCATATCAGTGGATGGCAGCTTACGAGTGGAAGAGGAAGTGATACATGCTGTCATGTTTCCTTCTGAAGCTGAGCAACCCAGGCCTACCTCGCTGACCTATGTTCATCACCATCCGGGTCGGTCAATACTAGATCCGGAGAGTGCACGTAGACGACAGCGCAGCTACCAATGTCATACCCTATTCCATCGTGGATAGGTTGGGTCTGGTCGACCAGATCACTCCCACGACGACGGCTTGCGTAAAATCGTTCAACGGGGCACGGGTTCAAGTCAAGGGGACGGTGCGTATTGAGTTTGTGGTAGGGGATCAGTTACCAATAGAGGCCACATTCTTAGTCATCGAGGAGATGCCAGGGTTCAACCTGATCTTAGGGAGATTGTGGTTAGCCCAACTGAGGACGGTCTCGTCACCGATACACCAAGAGATACACCTGCCCTATGCCGTAGGGGAGGTTATGATACGCAATGACGAAATCACCCCCACGATGGTCAATAACATTGAAGAAGAACGAGGTTTGGCAATAGAAATGACTGATGATCAGACCCATCTCCAAATCCCTCAACAAACCGACAGCAATGATGACGGTCTAGCTTGGGCCAACCTGCCATTTCCGGATGGCAGCGTAGAGGAGTCAAACCATAAGTCTCCTCACCCTTACGCAACGCTCAACGTAAAGGCCATTAAGAGACAATTGCGTATTAATGGTTGAACAATGGTCTTTGCGTACGTTATCATGTTTTGGCAAGTTATCGTGGCTTGTACGTAGCCATTTCTTTTGTTTCATACATTTTCACACTACATTCGCTTTTAGAGTTTACGCTTGTCATTTCTTATGCTATTCGGTTTACTGTACTCATACTATTTACGCTTTCTATACCACGCAGTTACCCCATGGCCCGCAACGACCTTAAACTAGTTACACAGGATTGCATATACCATTATCATTTACGCAATTACGCCGCGGCCCGCAATGGCCTTAAACTAGTCGCTAGTTTACGCAGTTACCCCATGGCCCGCAACGGCCTTAAACTAGTTACGCAAAATTGTATACCATTATCATTTACGCGTATTAAACCATGGCCCACAATGGCCTTAAACTAGTTACACAGGATTGCATATTAATACTATTTACGCTTTCTATATCACGCAGTGGGCCCGCAATGGCCTTAAACTAGCCACGACCTGCAATGGCTTTAAACTAGTCGCTAGTTTACGTAGAATCATATGACGGCCCGCGATGGCCTTAAACTAGCCATTACATTCTATCATTATAGCTTAGGCGAAATCCTTAATAATTACGTTCACGCTGTGCAGATAAAAGCATAAAAGTCAAAAAAGACAAAATAATTGACGTTTAAAACATCCACCAGGTCTTATAATGCATCTTTTCAGTCATTCATAAAATAGTACTTCACTCCACATCAATAAGATTATGCGTAAACCACAATTATGTATTTCCTCTACTGCCACTGTCACCAGTATCTCTTAAGTTCGGATCCAGCCCTAATGGATCATCCTCCAGCAGGCCATCATTTCTGGGAATTATTCTTTCACGAAGAATTTCCTCTTCATGACGTCCTCATTCTGGCACCAGCTCCACGGGAGGACGCTCTTCATCGTTGTGTTCTTCCTCTTCCTCTACTTCTGCTTCTTCCTCTGCATCTACTACTTCCTGTGCTGACTCCTCAGCTGGCTCGTCTTCTCTATCCTCTTCTGGTACCTAGATACAAAAGAAGAAAACATATTAGCAAGGCAAGCCTTGACAAAACAATCAGAGAATTTAGATTTAGTCATGCAGAAACTCACTTGCGATGGCCCTGCTTCCACAGCAAAGGGAAGCTTGTCCAGGCCAGCCCACAGGTGCTTCATAATCTCTTCCTCTGTTAGATCTGGCCACACATCCTCTCCCAAGGTAGCTCCAGCCTTCACTTTCCCTTTCTCCACGCTAGTCCAGCAAGGCAGATCAGGTTAGAATGTAGAGACTGTTCTCTGGCCCCCAGGAAGAGTCATCTCCCTTTCCGGAGACGCACTTACAGTCACCTGCTCTTCAAACTTTTGGAAGGCTTCGGAAGCTCCGATGACGTCTAGGAAAACTTCCAGAGACCGAGCCTTGATGGCAGAATCGTAGTAGAGTTTCCGATAAGCAATGCTTTCTCGCTTATACAGATGTTTGTGGTCCTTCTCCTTCTACCCCCACTCTTGCACGCTTGCACAATAGTCCCTCCAATCCTGGCTTTTTTGAGCTAGAAGCTCTATCTGCATCCGCTGCTCTACCAACACCCGACTGGTCTGTACGCTGTTTTTGATGGCGGTCCAATAACGAGAGTAGTCGACAACAGCGGTACGCCAGTCTTCATCCCCCGTCGCTCGCGCCTGTTGGAAGTCACACCGTGATCTTAGGTCTTCGACCTCTTTGGTCAGAGACTCACTCCTCTGTTCTGCTCTTTGCAACCGTTTCCAAAGGCTCTCATTGACGCCTTTACTCTCCCATAAGGAGCGTGTCGAGCATAACGCACATTTACGCATTTCCTCATAAATGTGGCATGGCACGGCCGTCCCATCAGATGGAGGCTCCACTGTGTCCAAATCAATGGGCTCCGTGGGATCCCATCGGAGGCGAGCTCCTAACAGGAACAATCATCAATATTGGTGACACATTACCACTATGTAATATCACAACCTTACACCAACCATAACGTACCAGCTCTAGGTTCGACGCGCTCTAGGAGCTCGATCATGTCACTGACAACGCTTTCCATGAAGGAAAATTTGTCAGGGAAGTCTCTCCATGCTCTGCTCACAGTGGCAGACGTGGATACATCCTCTTCTCCTGTAGCATAATCCAGTTAGAAACTTCATCTATTAACAGAATCCTGCAAACTTGCTAACACACTCATTACCTCTACCGGTGACAGTGGTGACTTCACTAACATTTTCTGCCTCCTTTTCCTCTTCACGCACTTGAGTCTGTGCATCGCTGGTTCCAGTGGCTGGGGCCTCCTCATGCACCAGGTTCTGTGCACAGCTTCCGCTAATAGCTGGGGCCTCTTCCTCCAAAACTGAGGCCCCTACCCCACGACTTAGTACTACTGCTCCTGTCTCAAGGGTCAGCTCCTCTGCAATTTTCACTGGTCATATCACAATACCTTAGTATATCATTCCAAACCATCTAAATGAACATTGCGTAATACAGTTTCTTCATGCTTACCAGGCGGAGGCTTACTCCGCTAAACTTTGATCGCCACAGTTCAGCCTGTGCCACTCCCAGGCTTGGCAGAAGCCTCGGTTATATGAAGCCTCTTACTTCGAGCTGTAGGTTCCACGATTTCCTCCACCAGACGCTTCCCCCGTGAGGCATCGCCAGTGTAAGTAGGCATTATCCCGCCTACACTGTCGGGGCCTCGCAGCCGAGATGTCGCCAACCCCTTGGTTGTTATAAACAGTGACTCCCTGATCCCTTCCAGCGGATCCTGCCTACGGGTAGTGCTGAGGATATGGGTAATCCAAGGTTTGGACAGCTGATCTCGGTCTTGCTACACCTAGACCCCATTCCTTTGGACGACCAGAAACTCAGCAAATCGCCAAAGGCAAGCTATGAAGAAGGCGTAATGCACATTAAAACAAGACTCAAGCTTCTTGCAAAGCTTGATCATCTCGTTGCGTAGCCCCTTAGCAAAATAGCTTGCCCAATTGAACTGGGTCCCCTCTTCCAAAACCTCCCGCATAATACGGGTCTGTTCTATAGAAAAGAACTTCCCTTGCGAGAGAGTTTTGGGGAAGGTCCAGGCCTGGAAAATGGGATAAATTGTCTTGGCAACACCCATCTGGAATCTTTCGCAAGGAAACCCTTTAGGCTCCTTCGAGACCCTTACCCACTCCTCCAGCCACTACTGGAAGTCGAGGCTCCTCTTCGCCTTCTCACTTATGGGAAGGCCATCCGAGGGGACGCCAAATAGGTCTACGAAGAGCTGAGCGTTAATGTTAAAGCTTACACATACCTAATGTACGCGCGTGTAAAAATGCTCTACCTTTTCGTTGAAGGAGTTGACCAGGGTCAGCATTTCACTGGCGGGGATATTAGGAGTTGCAGCTAAAAACAGATGCATTAGCCCCGTTGCTCGGATCTTGGTGGTCACCGCAACTGGGGCCGCCGAGTGGCCGAGCCAATGTTGTGCGTCCTTGATGTCACCGTAGCGGAAGAGGACAGTGCTCGCCTCACGGCCGGAAATCATAAGGGTAATCTCCCGGGATTCTCTAACTGAACAGCATGAAACACAAGTCAACCTAAATCATTATTACGCAACGCTCACAATTTACAACTATACTACGCAATAATCGACTATACAACAGCCTTACCAGGTCCAAATGGTAAGGGAAATGGCAGAAGGTTCCTCTGCACGTCCTCAACGGTAAGGGGCGGATCTAAGGTCCAGTCATCGTGTAGCCACCCGAGTGTCTGGCAATTCTCAAAGGCCTTAGCATAGTGGGTGGGGTACTCACGCATGTCGAAGCCAATCTGCCCTATAACACCAACGCGCACATTGCTAGTTAAAGTAAACACCATTATTGCTGTTTCGGCCCATGATAACGCATCCCCATTTCCAACTAACCTGTTGTCATGAATAAAAAACCTGTACCATACCACATAGCCTTATCTTACATTTTCCACATAGGCTTATCTTATACTTCACATCGATGACAGATATATAACAAAAAAATACAGTTAACAAAATTTGCTTACCCGCCTGCGTAGTACACTGTGCCTTGTGGGTTCTGGAAATAGGTCGAAGCATGGCGAGCTATGAACAGTGTCTTATATGCATGATAACAACTAAACTGAGTCATTTCCCAGATCCAGTTTAAGCACCTCAAGCCTCGGGCACTAAGTTCTCGGTCCTCGAGACGACCCGTATCGATGGCCCCGTCTGTCAAAAAGGCCAGAATCCCTTGTGCAGAACCCACTAGCAGGTGCTCTAAAATGGCACCGGCGATATCGCCAGACAAATTAGACCACACAATGATGTTGTAGTTGCGCAGTAAGAACTGCAGAAACTCCAGCGCACCCCGTCGAAACCATATGGCTTTCCCTTGCAACCGTGTTTGCGGGGGAGGGACATTAGGAACGATAGGGTTTATACAACACAAAACCCTGACAATATCCAAGACAATCAGAATAGGCTTTAGCGTAATACTGTACAGAAAACCCAAAACATAAATCAACGCCTAGATTTACATTCGTATCGTTAATACAGGAAACCTACAAACTACACCTAATTATCCAGGTCAAAATCGCCCAAACCCTTCCAACAACGCAAGGTTCGTCCCTAACAACGGCGGTAGACGCAACCCCATCAAACTCTCACATTAACCCGAGGTCCATAATTTGCAATCCACATTCATGCAAAAGTTTCTACGAAAAATAGACATTAAAACAAACATAAGCATGCAAAGAATGACCTACCGGTTCAAAGGCGTAGGATCACGAACATCAACCATCGCCTATGAAACGCGCTCCAGATTTTCTTGCACCTCATCGATTTTGGCCAATTTTGCATTCTTCCTTTTGGTTTTTGATGCCATTGTAACAGCTTCAGAATTTTTCACCGTTTAGCACTTGCAAATCTTCGTAAAACCACACGCTCTAATCCTCTGCTCTTTCTTCTCTCGCTCAGCAACAGTTACAAATTCAAATTCACAACAACCAACAGCCCGTTCTCATCCAAAACTACTTACTTATATGCGAGGATCACCGACTTGATATCCGATTTCAGCAGGACTTTCCTAAAATGGAACCCGAAAATCAAGATATTAATGCGGCTGATATCGCATGCTCCACTGTCTGAAATGACGTTAAACTATCACATCTTATCACCTCGTAATCAGGTAGCATTGATTACAGCCTATTTACAATTTCAAACTTCAATTCACTTTCCACGTTTGACAACACTACGTCATCTTTCTCTTGATCATTTACGCACTTTGCGGTTTTGCAGCACAGACGGCAAATGGACGCAACATTTTCAGCACCTCTAACTTTGACAAGCCCATACGGGAAGGTAGTTAGGCAATTCGACTCCACGCTAGTAGACGTTAACCCCCCTTTAGAAGACGTAACCATAGCCGCATCGGAGACGTCCCCAGAATGGCCAGAACAGTCGACGCGCACGCTAGACCTGGAGGCTGGGGACATAACCGAAGACCCCCTCAATGAGGTCTCTATCGTTACACATAGGGGTGAAGCCAAAATGCTTAAAGTCAGTTCTTTATTAGACCAGAAAAGACACGATTCCATAAAGCAGGTCCTGCAAGACAACACTACCGTCTTTGCATGGTCATACGAGGATATGCCTGGACAAGATCCCAGGCTAATCCAGCATAACATTATCTTAGACCCGCAGATTAAAGCAGTTAGGCAAAAGGTACGGAAAATCAAGCCAGAGATCGCGCTAGCCGTGCGAGATGAAATCACCAAACTGTATCAGGCTGGTTTCATCCGTGCAGTCGATTACTCGGATTGGGTGTCTAAAATTGTAGTCGTCCCAAAGAAGACCGAAAGCATACGCATCTGCATAGACTTTCGGGATTTAAACAAGGCTACAATCAAAGATAACTTCCCGCTTCCGAGTATTGATCAACTAGTCGATACAACAGCTGGGCATGCGCTTCTGACCTTCATGGATGGCTTTTCGGGCTATAATCAGATCCGCATCAACCCAGAACATCAATTGACAACAACGTTCATGACACCTTGGGGTACTTTCTGTTATACCATGATGTCTTTTGGTCTAAAGAACGCCGGAGCAACGTATCAACGAGCTATGACATACATCTTTAGCGATTATCTATTAGGGAGACTAAATGATTATGTAGATGATATAGCTGTGAAGTCTTTAAAGTCTGTGGATCATTTAGAAGACCTGGAATTAGTCCTTAAAAGATGCTCCAAATACGAGCTCCGACTTAACCTAAAGAAGTGCATATTCGGAGTCAAAACCGGACGCATGCTAGGGTTTGTGGTGTCAGAAACTGGCATACGAGTTGACCCTGATAAGGTCAAAGCCATTGTCGATTTAACGCATCCTACAGACCTCAAGCAATTACGTGGGTTATAGGGATGCTTACAGTTCATACGCCAATTCATCTCGAGATTAACCAACAAGCTACACCCTATGCAACACTTGCTGAAAAAGGGGTTAATTTCGAATGGACCGATGATTGTCAATGTGCATTTGACAGCTTAAAACAAGAACTGCAACATTTGCCGATGGTTTTCCCACAATAAAGGGACTTACCATTTTACATTTACCTCGCGACTTCAGACGTAGCGTTAGCAGCATTACTTTGTCAAAGGAGGGATGATGGGTTGGAAGTGCCCATCTACTACTTGAGTCATGCTCTATGTGCGTACGAAACGAGGTATAATGACGTAGAGCATAACTGCCTAGCATTAGTTTTTACGCTTAAAAAATGTAGGCATTATCTTTTCCGTAGCAAGGTCAACATCATCTGTAAAAACAACATTCTTAGGGCCATTATGCACAACCTATACGAGAGTAGTAAAATCGCTCGCTAGAAGGCTATCATGGCAGAATTCGATCTACATTATATTGGCTAATCTTCTACGAAAGGCCAAGCCATAGCTAACCAGTTAGTAACGTCACCAATTAATAATCACGCGACTATAGAACCAGAATTCCCTGATGAACATGTACATAGTTTAAGCCCTGTCTTGACAGGCCTCGAGGCGACGTTGTATTTCGACGGAGCCTCAACCGCGAAAGGTGGTAGCGCCACCACCGTTATTACACTATCACCTGAGGATGTGTGTCTTCACGCTTATCGTTTGACCTTCCCTTGTACGAACAATGTGGCAGAGTACGAGGGGCTCCTCAGGGGGTTACTAATTGCCAACGAACTCGATGTTCGACACCTGGCGATTAGGGGCAATTCGATGCTTGTCATAAATCAGATCACAGGAATCTATGCCTACAAGGCTGTACATCTGCAACCCTACTACGATAAGGCTAAAGATCTTCTGAGACGATTTGCGACCATCGATGCCCAACACGTGCCACGCACTAACAACACACTGGCCGACGCACTGGCCACTCTGGCTCTGAACATGCCTTCACATCTATTTGACAACTGCCCTGCATTGATAATAGACTGCGCAGATCCTATCATTCAGGCGGCGCAAATCTCTTCTCTTCTCGAGGAAAGCACGCCTGAATGGTACGACAACATTAAAACTTACCTTCTACAAGGCGAGCTACCGTCTGAATTGACACACGCGTAGAAGGATGCAATTTGCAAGCAGGCTAGGCAGTACATCATCATGGGAGACAATACTCTTTGTAGACGCTCTTTTGATGGCGTGCTGCTTACTTACATCGACAAAAACCAAGCGCAGCATATAGTCGGCGAAGTTCACGAGGGACTGTGCGGTGGCCACGTAGCACCACGAGTGATGGCCCTAAAAATCCATCGTTTAGGATACTACTGGCCACGCATGGAAAAAGATTGCCTGACGAAGGTTAAAACTTGTGACACGTGTCAGCGTCACGCAAACCTCATCCACGTGTCACCTATAGAATTACATACAACGTAGATAACATGGTCATTTCAACGATGGGGACTGGACATTATAGGCCCCATCACGCCGAAATCTTCCGCAGGTCATAGCTTCATAATTATTGCTACTGAGTATTTTACGAAGTGTGTAGAGGTTGTTCCCCTACGGAAGATCACATCCCAACAGATTTTCCATTTTATCCTGGACAATATAGTAACCAGATTTGGTCTCCCGATGACTATCGTGACCGATAATGGGCCATAGTTTAGTAGCACAGAAACCAAATCCTTCTGTGATAACCTTGGCATCAGACAATCTTTTTCCTCCCCCTATTACCCGCAAGCGAATGGTCAAGCTGAAGCAACGAACAAAGTGATCATCAATCTGCTCAAGAAAATGCTCGACGGCAACAAAAGACGATGGCACGAACAGATCCTCTATGTGCTATGGGCATATCGTACTACATGTAGGACAGCTACAGGTAATACGCCCTATAGCCTTGTTTACGGGTCTAAAGCAGTGCTGCCCCTCGAGTTGCAAATTCCTTCTCTGAGAATGGTCCTCTCCATGGTTATAAATGAGGCTCAACACACCGAGTCTCGAATCACGGATTTGGATTCAGTAGAAGAAAAGCGAATACCGATGCTTGGTACGATTGAAAAGTATCAAGATAACTAGAGACAGAAGCATCGTTGCAACCTTCAGCAGCGCTCAATCAAGAAAGGAGATCTAGTTCTCAAGGCCATGCGCGAACCAGTAGGCAAATTCTCGGCAAACTAGGAAGGCCCTTTCTTGGTGGTTGACGCGTACAGCAACGGAGCATTGAAGTTAGCAGACGTCAATGGCAATGAATTACCAAATCCTATAAATCATGTGTATCTGAAGCGGTATTACATTTAGCAGCATCTACGATGTCAACAGCAGGTATGGTAATACACGTCCGCTACGATGCTAAACTGTAAATACACGTCCACTACGACGTTAAACTGGCAATACACGTCCGCTACGACACTAAACTGGCAATACACGTCCGCTACGACGCTAAACGGGCAATCACCGCCCGCTACGACGTAAAACTGACATTCCTTGCACGCGTCCGCCACGACGCTAAACTGGCACTGACCGTCCGCTACGACGCTAAATTGGCAAGCTATAACCATCCTCTACGACGTAAAACTAGCAATGTTGTACAGGTCCGCCAAGACGAGAAACTGGCATCTTTTGCACGCGTCCGCCATGACGCTAAACTGGCACTGGCTATCCACTATGACATAAAACTGGCAAAGGTAAGCAGCTCTCTGCTGAGACATAAAACCAGCATAGCTCTGTCCTTGGGTCATGACACAAAACTGACATCCACAGCACAGTCTGCTGAGACCATAAATCAGACACACCACCGTCCGCTACGACGTAAAACTAGCATTTCTTGGTCTGCTCGGATTTTAAACTGGGACCATGATCTGCTGAGACTTAAAACCAGCAACGACAGTCTACCAAGACTTAAAACTGGGACTTACAGACTGCTGACATGCAAATCAAGCAAGCGTGATCATCCTTGTATAGCTACGCGACGAACGGGGTGGGATACTAGGACAATCTCAGCATCACTACCCCACCGGCATCCTACTGATTCCTCGGACGAGCTAAGAGGCATGCTACTGACCCCTCGGAGATGCTGTCGCTGCGCCCACTACAGCGGTGGTACGTTTGAGGGTTTAGTTTCGCCAGCCGGAGCCTTGACGAAATCCTCATCGACAGTGACCTCAGCGAACTCCGCCAATCATCGCCATCAGACACTGGCTTCGTAAATTCATCCAGCTGGTTCCCTGCACAACCAATTAGCTGCACTGTGTCTGATGCCTTTTGGTGGTGATATGCTGGGCCGAGCGTCGAGATGGAAGGTTCCGGCCTCATACTACAGCTCCTTCTTCATGGCCCGAGTGCTCTATCTCGTATCAAATGGCGCTTGTTTCAACAACCTCGCCTCTTGTTCGCATGAGCAATGGCATTTTCTGTTTTCTTATATGGTTGCAGGTTACTTGTTTCGAGGATGTCGTTCAAAGGTGCGTTCATTGAGCGATGAAGAACAACAGCGTTTTGAGATGGCTGCTCAAGTTTGCCCGACCACTTAGAACTGCATGCCTATACCTCTCATAATCCTACTCTTAGCTCTCATCCCTACCACCTGCTTCCTGTGTGCAAAAGCTACATACACAACACTCATCTTTCACACTCGCACTGTAACCAAGCCCATAACACGATTAAGCGTTGTAGCAGAGATATCGCAGAAGTGATGCGCCGTGCTCCTTTTCCAAGCATTCCTGCTATAATCGGTGACAAAGAAATCTCAGGTTGATGCGCTACGCTCGTCTGAAAGCATTCCTGTTGGCATAAGTGTGCGTACGTTTCTGTGCGTTCAGTAAGCGTATTCCATACTCCTACCACCCTGACTCATTTTACGTCTTCCCCGAACCTCTTTCCTACTATGTCATTCTATCTCCCATTCCCTCCAGCTTTGCTCTTCCATGTTGACAGGGCAACGCTTGAGTAGCCATGGATGGACGTTGTTCTTACTTCTACCAATCTGGTGTTTCGTGTTCTTTGTCGACGTCTTTCAGGCCAACCCTCTAACCGTCAACAAAGAGGGGCCATTGAAACACCGTGAAAATTGCGAGTTGGCCTCAGGCAAAGATTCGCAATTCAGGCAAGGGCACATGTCAGAATTCCAGAAGGGAGAATAGGACAGAGCAAGACCAAGAGGTGCGTAGCATCAAGTCTTCGACTTCCTGTGCAGATTACTAATCTTTCTATGCTTTCTCTGTTTACGCTATATCACGCGACACAGCGTAATAGCGCTTAGCCTGATTCTGTGCAAACATAATCCGGCATCAGAAGGCTATTTACTTCGGCATGTGGAGAGGTTTGAGCAGTGTAATATGCGACTTCTCACATAGTTTGCTAAGGCTTTTGTTTAAGGCCAGGTTTACGCTCTATTACGCACAGCAGCGTAATGAGCTCCAAAACAGTCAAAGGCAAAGTCTAAGGAAGTGCAACAGATCAACCCTTTTCTCTTGGCATGCAGATTGCTCATCATACGCAACGAAGCGTATTGCAGCGTATTCCATCGCCAAGCTAAACATTATTTACGCTTCATTACACGCGGCTGCGTAAACGAGCGTAAAACAGCTTGAATCAATTATCTTCCACGTTATGTTACGCTCTTGCATACAACGCAACGCGAATGAGCATAATATAACCTAAAGATAGTTGAAACATGCCCGACGCGCATCTGTTCTTCACACACACAATACGCAAATGAGCGTATTGTGCGTAATCACAAAGTTTGACACAAAAAGGACAAGTCAACAGTACCCGAAGCGTCCGGGGTACACGTCATCAGGGTTGCGCCTTTTCTACAGGACGTCGCAGCCTATAAATACCCCAGTTGACAAAGATATAGGGGTGGGTTGGAAAATCAAAGAGGCAGGGACATTTTTCTGAGCACAGGAGCACTTATCACCTTGAGTAGAGACAGAGAGAGCAGCACTTTGGCAATTGTTGACAGCATCACCTTCCAGCAGAAACAGAGCACAGTTCGCTTTAGCATCAGTAACAAGAAGTAATCGTTCTTTTGGGGGAGACACAACTTTCTCCATCAACGATCATTGGCGGTCCTAAACAGGAACTACCTAAGGCGAAAGAAGTGGATCGAAGATCATGAGACCATCTCACACAGTTCGCAAACTCTATTGGTCAGAAACAGTTGATCAATAGACGTCAGAGCTTGACCTTCCTTGCATCCCAGCATTGGCCCATGAGGTAGATCAAACTTCTGTTTGGACAGTTTTCTTGTTGTTTTGTGCATGCTATACATCAAGTAATCGGGGTCTCCCCATTGTAACGTGATATGCAAAATATACATTCTCAAGTCAAAGCATGGATCTTGGAAANCATTGTAACGTGATATACAAAATATACATTCTCAAGTCAAAGCATGGATCTTGGAAACACGTGTTTCTCTTGTGTTAGCTTCTTCTTATCGTGTTTAGCGTTATTATCGTTATAATTCATCTACGTCGTTTTCCCTTCATTTTGTGATTCCTCGAATCAAATCGATCCACGGAATATTTCATAATCCCCATCGTTTTACTGATTAGTAAGTCCTTATCTAATCGACAAGACCGTTCAGGGCACCGCAGATTCGTTTTTCCAGCATAGCCCTCGCACGGATCCGTGGTTAAAACTGTGTACATGGGATTGTGTTTGGTATTTTCCAGCTACCAGCATTTTCCGTCATTACAGCTGCGTGGCTCCATTAATAGGTGGCACAAAGATGGATGCCCATGGTGGGACTTTCAAGATGAACGGCTGCTACGAGCTTGGACCAGCCGTTGGTGGTGCTGATGCATTACGCTGAGGCATATGGATCACGAATGGCTGCTGGGGTGGCCTAGGATTACTGTTGATGTTGATGGCATTGATCACGTAACTGGCATTGTTGGTATTGAGGGGATCAGTATAGACATGCATAAATTGGTTTTCAGGGCATACTTGGTTGCTTTCGTCTAGCCTCAGTTTTCCCTGGTTGATTAATCTTTGAATGTTATCCTGCAGCAACAGACAATAATCTGTGTTGTGGCCACACTGTTGGTGGTAGTCACAAAACCTATCTAACCTGAAACCCCTAGGAACTGGAGGCTCATTGGGTAGGGCCAGAGAGGGATTCCTAAGGAGCTCGCAGTAGCGTTGATGTCTTGCGTTTTCCTCTTCTGACATCTGCTTGTGTTGGATGTATCCCGCTACCAACAGTTGTTTCAGAAGCTCTGAAGGCTTTAGAGGCAGTGGGATGTACTTTGAGCAGTCTTTGCACTCAAAGTTGGATTTGGGTTGTGTAGATGTCTCAAGTGTAGGTGCAACAAGTTGTGGCACATGTTCCGGTTTGGGCATAGGGTTAGCCACTGGTGTGGCTGGTTTCTTGATATTCTTGCTACTATTGTTGCGAGGTTTGGGCTTAACCTTAGTTGCCACAGTGGCCACCGTGGTTGTTAGGGCTTTATCCTTTTCCTTCCTTGTGAAGGTGCTCTTGTAAGCGACGTAGGCCAGGTCTTTGCTTGCCTCGGCCACATCCTGTATGCTCTTAGTCTAGGCGAGAGCCTAACTAAGAGAACGAGGAGTGAGGTAGTACAGTTTAGACTTGATGAAGTCATTCACTGCGTCCTTAAAGATGGCTAGCAAGTGGGCCTCCACGATGGGCTCGCAGATTTCATTAAGGGTTACGCTCCAACATTGGATGAACTTTTGAACTGGCTCTAAAGGATCTTGCTTCACGCTCATCAACTAGTCCAACATGGTTTCAGGCTTCAAGTTGTACTTGAAGTGCATCACGAATTGGGTCAGAAGCTCTTCCAAAGCTGAAATGGATGAGCATGGCAATGCATGGTACCAATCCAAAGCTTTTCCAACTAGGGACATGGTGAAGATGCGAATGATCGTGTGCAGCCATTGTTGTACTAGCAAAGACTAAGACCTAAAGGTGACAAAATGTGTGTTGGGATCTCCCTCCCCATTGTACTTTGTGAAGTGTGGGAGAGACATCCCTGGGGATAACGTCAAAGTAGGGATTGTAAGGCTAACGGGGTCATCCTGGTAAAAGTCCATGACTAGTACTATGTCAGACCTGGCAGCCTTGAGGTGTTTTATTTCCTCAGTGAGGGTCTGGATGAGCTGAAATGCTTGGTCCAGACCTGGCAATGTTGTAGACGATTAGGGTGCTACAGAGGCGGCCCCCACCTATGGCATGACAGGAGTGGCGATGCGACCCATCGACGATACCGTTGGGATGACCCCCGCTAGCGGTGCTGCTTGTGTTGCCCACCACCCAGCATGTGGTGTTGTTAGGGCAGCAACCGTGGGTTGGGCTGCCAGATGGACCGCTTGTATCATCGGCAGCATAGAACATTGCCCTATGTTAGGTTGCACTGTTTGCGAGGCTTGGTGTACTTGAGAGCGTGTGTAGTGCGACATTTGCGATGATTACGGAGTAGGTAGAGAAGCAAATGGGGCCCACCATGTGGACGGGCCGGGGCCCACCACAGTGGGTGGAATAGACGTGAATGTAGGAATAGAGGTAGCAATCGCGTATGCTTGTGAAGTAGGTATGGTATGCACATGTGGCAGGGTAGTTGTGATTGGTGTGTTATGCACCACAAGGATAGACTGTTGAACAGCTTGCAAAGGGACATTAACTGCAAACGGAATAAGCAAAATAGGCGAGAACGGGCGTCGAAACACCGTGGGATTGGCGTGGCTACTCGTAGTAGCTTTAATTGTGGGTTGTAGGAGCGTGGGTGTAATTACAAAGGGAGTGGTGACAGACCATGGCTTGGCCCAAAAGGATTGGGTAGGAGGGACAGGAGCAGGGCCAGTTAGACCTCCCTCATCTGATTGGGAATTGAGTTCTTCCTGCCTATCCTGGAAAGTGTCATCCTAGTTGGATGTTGTGTCCTGTTACTTCCTAAGCCTAGCCAACTAGATTAGTTGGTCTAGAAGTCGTTGGTATGCTTGTGTTAAAGATAAAGAAATGCCCGGGGTAGGAACGAATTCCTTCTCGTTGTAGTAAGCGAACTCGAAGCTACGTTTGTCCTCGAGTTCGTGTAAATCCAAGGGCAGATTGGCTTACACCTTTGCACATAGGAAACCGTAATGCTCGTGCTGCTGGGCCAATCCCTCAAGTCCTCGGTTTTGGATCCTGAGAGATCAACGTGCCTTCAACGTCGGATGCAATGGTTGTTCGGCACTAGTAGTGCCTTGAACCGTAATGGGAGCTTCGACGTTGGAGGGAACCTCCACATTGAAGGTATTGGTAGTAGTAGTTGAACAAGCCATGCAATAGTTATGCAAAAAATTGCAAAAGTTATGTAAAAGGGTGCGAACAAGCAAGGAAACCAAAAAACAACGAAAAAGAAGGCTTTATGTCTTGCCGAGTTCCAGAGGAACTATCAAGGTGACCGACCTACATCACACAAGGCGTAAATAACCACAAACACGTGTTGCATTCACACCAATGCACGATAGGGTATAGAGTGCATGCAAGACCACCGTAAGATTGGAAAGCTAACTAGTGGCCAAGCAGGCTTTGCATCTCACAGGATCCTCGAGGGATCGTCGAAGCGATCGCCCTGTAACACGCAAGATGGGGTACAGCATGCATGCAAGACTACCGTAAGATGGACAGGCTAACTAGCGATCAAGAAGGCTTTGTATCTCGCAAGATCCCCGAGGGACCATCAAAGCGACCGCTCTATACCACGCAAAATGGGGTGTAGAATGCATGTGAAACTACCATAGGATGGGCAACCTAACTAGCAACGAGAGGCTTTATGTCTCGCAGGATCCTGGAGGGACCGTCGAGGCGATCATCCTATACCACATGAGAGGGGTACAGAATGCATGCGAGACTACTGTAAAATGAGCTAGCTAGCTGGCAATCAGAGGCCTTGTGTTCTGTGGGGCTCCTAAGGAACCGTTGAGGTAATCAATATGCACCACACAAAGCGCAAACAACAGCAAAAGGGTGTCGCGTTTATGCTTATGCGTATCAGGGTGCAAAAGGCTCACAAAACTACCGTGACATGCGAAAAAGGCACCAAAAGGCCCTCCTTCTAGCACCAGAAAACTGTAGTGACCGAAAACATCGGTGGCTAGAAAACACCAAGAGGTCGACGAGTGCGACAGTTTCGACCCCATATCCGCAGGAGGGCTGTGTTGGGTGTGTGCGGGTACGGGGCACCCTAAACGGTCTGGTCGATCAGACAAGGACTTAATCGACATCTATATAGCCTTTTGGGACATATACTTTTTGAAACGGAATGGAAACGCGAAATAATGCTTTAAGGTAAATAAAGCAAAGGAAAAAAAGTGCAAGATACAAGAATAAGCAGGAAATAAAGTAAAAAATAAGGTTAGAAAATTGCACCACTCCAAAGCCACAGGTTTGCTCTATCAAGATGGATATAGTCAATTGCACAGCATGGCAAATTGCAGAGATCCCAAGAGTAGCCAGGATGCGTAGAGCAGAGCAGGTTGTGTGCTTGGGCGCAGACTTAGGCGCTGACAATGTGTGGATTCTACCAAGGTGGTAGAAAGGGAGAACAGAATGGAATGTCAGCTGGGAATGCTAACTGTTCGGAGTGTCGAATAGAGAGCTTACAATGCTAGGTGTAGCAACGTGCACGAGAGAGAACTTGAATGCCAGAGCGAATGCCAAGAAAATGCAAAGTCAAGGAATCAGGGAGAATTCCTCGCTTTTTTGAATGTTGTTTTGTTCAAAAATTACGAACCCTTTTGAATGTTATTTTTTGGAACATTCCCAATAGCCAGAGATAGTCCCACCCTTTGAGCGCTTCTCATCAGGGTATTTATAGGGTCTAGGGTACGCGAAAGGGGCAATTTGGATGCTACGTGTCCTGGGCCCACATTGACTTACTGGCACCATATGTGCCGCATATGGCAGTTGGACCTGCAAGACTATTGTAATGCAAACCTACTATTCCATAACTATAAACCTGCCACACCGTAATTGCGTCATCATGGTCTGGAGACGTGTGCCAACGGTCCAATTAGGTGAAGTGCATTGATGTCGCATAACCACCTGCATGGCTTACTGTTCTTTGTAGCGTAGCATGCTTAGCATAGCCTAACACCTTGTCAAGCGTTCTACTAAATGTATGTCGCATGTTTGCTATGCTATGCTATGCTAGGTAGCGTAGCGTAGCGTAGCAATTGGCCTTCGCGAAAACTTTTTTGATTTGCGAACTTTGCTTCCACAAGACTTGCAAACTTGCTGATTCTGTCCTTTGAGCTGCCTTCTGTCTCTTTCGCAGGATTGCTACACCTCGCTGTGCCTTGTAGCTCAGTGTAGCATAGCAGCAGACATGGTCTGCCACTTCCTGACAGAAAGGGACATTGTTGAAGGATTTGAAATTGAGCGTGGGGAACTATTGGTGAAGCTAATGCCATGCTACAGTACGTTATGTGGCATAACGTAGCGTGGCACTTTGTTCTGCAACTATCTTCTGAAGCTTGATACACTACATAGCGAGGCATAGCGTAGTGTAGCAGACTTCGTGACTTACAAAACTTGACAAACTGTTCCTTGTGCATTCAAAATGCTACTGCCAACTCTGCACCATTTTTGAGCAGGCTGTCAACCGGGCAGGCTACTTAGGCGGATAGGCAGGATGACCCGTAGATCCTATTTACAACTAAAGTAGAAAATTTGCCGAACTGGCTGGCCTGGACTCAGAGCGTTCTTCTCCTGATGAACTACCATAGTGGTTGCGTAGATTGCAAGGCTTAGTGAAGCCAGAATGACCTCACATTTTTTGAGGTGTTTCAATTGTAACTGCCGCCATTAATGATTGTAACCATCATAATTAATAATTGTAACCACCACCATGAATGATTGTAACCGCCAATCCTAATACATGTGGGATAAACCACATCCCCACATCAAATGCAACATAAAAGGAAATACAACAATTAATGTATTTGTCTTCATTTTTCCAACACACTATTGGGTTACCAAACACTACACTACTAGGTGCACAAGCAATAATGCTGCTAGGATTACCAAGTCAATATGTGTTATGCTTGAAGCAGTCATACTTATGTATTTAATCTATCTAGATTATTTTGCTTAATTACCTTAATTATTGAAAAATGTTAAATAATTAACTAAAAGTATTAAATGCATAAATAAATATCTAGACCATCCAAAATGCTACAAGGTTTATCAAGAAGCTCGTCTTTATTGCCATACACACTATCGTGCTCAGGTGCAGCAATGCTCAAATAAAGATCTGTACACTCAATGACTCTTGTTGTCTAGTTTCATCACATTATCATACTAAATGTCTATTTTGATTCCAATGTCTTGAAATTAGATTTTACTTACAATAATCGAAGTAATATGGTTCTAAGTGTATCATAAAATTGTCTGTAACTTAACCATTTTGCAAATGTTAGAGTCACATCGAGAGGAAAGTCTGGAAACAATAAATTTAATGGAAAAGTTTTAAGTCTTTATTTCCTCGGAAACAATACAGGGAGAGATTGAAGACTATCAACCCAAGAACAATAGAATAGAAATTAATAGCATCTTCTAGATAGATCCATGGGTTCCCATTTGTTACCATTACGATGAATACTTTCATCACAATCAAGGCCAATTGTTGCAGCGTACACCACTTACCATTTATTGTCAAAACCTAGATGCATATCTTAGCCGTGTCTATTCTAACAGAATCCCAATTAATTTGTCCACTAATCATCTATGAAAGTCACAAAATAAATAAATCCACCAAGAGAAATGGGAGTCATAGGACCACAAACATCAGAATAAACCAATTCTAACTTATTTTTCTTTTTGCTATCCAAATCCCTACAAAAGTTTACTCTCCTAAATTTTCTAACTAAACAGTCTTTGCAATTAGTTTGAGCATAAGAAAATACAGGAATGAGAGTCTGATTTTGAAGTACCTTTAAGCTTGACCAGCCAATGTGTCCAAGACGTCTATGCCACACTTCAACATTTTCTGTATCAGAAACAGTTGCAATAGAGTTGCATGAATCTGCCATCAATGTATATAAGCTACCCTCCTTCTTTCCTTTCAAAATGGTCATGATTCCCTTGGAAATCCTCCAATGTCCACCTCCACTACTAAAATTCAAACATAAATCATCCAGTTGTGGAACTGAAATCAACTTCTTTATAACTTTAGGAACATGTTTAACGTTATCTATTGTCACCTTTGGCATCCTTGCTTGTTGCAGACTTATACTTCCAATTCCAAGAACTTTTAAAGCTTTTCCATTAGCAGCATATACAAAACTAGATTCAACTTTATGATAAGATGCAAAACAAGACTTATCTGGACAAATATGAAAGGAGGCACCTGAGTCAACCAACCAAATGTCACTGCTACATCCATCTGCCACCATTGTACATTGTTCTTGAATTAGAAAACTAACGTTCTCATCAGCTACATGTACCTTTGATGTTCCTTCTTCTGACTTCTTCTCCTTTCCTTTATTTTTCTGTGCTTTCCATGCAAAGAAATCCTTCTTCAAATGACCTTTCTTCTTGCAGTACCAACACTCTTGAGTTTGAGTTCTGTCATGTGATACTCCTCTATTCGTGCTTCTCCCCCTACTTGGGAAACGTCTCCTACTTTTACCTCTTTCCTCTACTACATGAACATTTCTAGAGCTACAAGACTCATCTACTCTTCCTTCTGAATCTTGAAGGGTAGACATAACCTGTTCAAATGTCATAGATGAAACATTCATAGAAGTAGTAATAGATGTCACAATTGCAGACCAGGAATCAGGTAAGGAGTCTAACAAAGCATAGGATTTAACTAAATCTAGAATAACAATTTTATATTCCTCCAACTTATTCAGATTTTCCATCATCTCATCCAAATGATCTTGAAAATACACATTAGATCTCTTCTTGCATCTAAAAATTTTCTGATAAATGTGAAAGGTATTCAAACCTGATACTTTGTCAAACCTATTCTTCAATGTTTGCCACAGATCATGCAGATCCATATCAGGTTTGATTGAAGCCAAAATCTCATTGCTTAGGGTTGGATGAATGAAAGATAATGCCCTAGTCTTAATTTTCCTCCAATCAGCATTTGACATTTCTGCTAGTTGAGAGGGTTCTAGGGCCTCTTGGAACTCATTTTGTGTTAAAACAGCCTTCATCAAAATGCTCCAAACGTTCCAGTTCCTTCTTACCAATCTTTTCGTTGATTGCAGCCTCTCCATCTCTTTAAATCTAGCTCTGATACCAGTTGTTATAATCAGATCTAAAAACACACTACAAATGCTCTGGGAAATTATTAGAACCCTACAGATCTGAATAAATCATTAGAGGTAAAATATTGTGCTATAGCAGGTCAAGAAATACTATAAATCACTCTCAAAACATTCTAAACTCTAGCAAACATTTGCTATGATAACAAAATGAAAGTAGAATGAAAACAATAAAAATAACACAAGAACACATAGATTTATGTGGTTCAGGCCCTTTTTACCCTACTTCCACAACAATGTTGATCTGCCTTCTATTCTTCTCAAATTTTTAGGACACAAGCTATCCTTGTAACTTTTCCAAACACCCAATCTAATATTCCAATAGATCTCATATCAACACCAACAAGACTCACGTCTCCAAAGTAAAACTTTGATACAATGCTTTCACTTCAAAGCACTCCATAAAAGGCTATCCCAAACCTTCTATTTATAAAACATGAGGACCAAACCCCAATCCTAATACATGTGGGATAAAACACCAACATTAATGATCGTAACCGCCATCATTAATGATTATAATCATTATCATTAATGATTGTAATCGCCACCATTAATGATTGTAACTATCATCATTAATAATTGTAACTGTGATCATTAATGATTGTAATCGTCACCATTAATGATTGTAACCATCATCATTAATAATTGTAACTGCGATCATTAATGATTGTAATCGTCACCATTAATGATTGTAACCATCATCATTAATAATTGTAACCACCACCATTAATGATTGTAACTGCCAATCCTAATACATGTGGGATAAAACACATCCCCACATTAAGTGCAACATAAAAGGAAATACAACAATTAATGTATTTGTCTTTATTTTTCCAACACACTATTGGGTTACCAAACACTACACTACTGGGCGCACAAGCAATAATGCTGCTAGAATTACCAAGTAAATATGTGTTATGCTTGAAGCTATGTGTTATGCTTGAAGCTATCATACTTATGTATTTAATCTATCTAGCTTATCTCACTTAATTACCTTAATTATTGAAAAATATTAAATAATTAACTAAAAGTATTAAATGCATAAATAAATATCTAAACCATCCAAAATGCTGCAAGGTTTATCAAGAAGCTCGTTTTATTGCCATACACACTAGCAATGCTCAAATAAAGATCCATACACTCAATGACTCCTCCTACCTAATTTTATCAAATTATCATACTAAATGTCTATTTTGATTTCGAAAATTAGATTTTACTTACAATAATCGAAGCAATATGGTTCTAAGTGTATCATAAAATTGTGTGCAACTTAACCATTTTGCAAATGTTAGAGTCACATCGAGAGGAAAGTCCGAAAACAATAAATTTAATGGAAAAGTTTGAAGTCTATATTTCCTCGGAAACAATACAGGGAGAGATTTAAGACTCTCAACCCCGGAACAATAGAACAGAAATTAATAGCGTCTTCTAGATAGATCCATGGGTTCCCATTTGTTATCATTACGATGAATACTTTCATCACAATCAAGGTCAGTTGTTGCGGCGTACACCACTTACCATTTATTGCCAAAACCTGGACGCATATCTCAGCCGTGTCTATTCTGACAGAATCCCAATTAATTTGTCCACTAATCAAATCCCAAGCTGTGTTGATCCCAAAATTGGCAAACCGTATCGTTTAAACCCTGGCATTTTCTTTTCTAAGTGACAGAGAAAGAGCAATTTAAAAAAAAAAAAACCGCATGCAAGCTCTATGTGGGTGGGGCCCACTTCAAAACAAAGTTAATAAATTATTCCATCACAGCGAAGAGGGATATCACGTTCAAAACGAAGCAGCTATATTAAGATCCCGCGAAGCCAAGCCAAGGCCATTGCTCACCCAAACGCATGCCTCTGGCACTGCTTCTTTTGCAGTTTATCTTCAGGTGGGTTGAAAAAATTTTGTTTTTTGGGAATTCACTGATGTTGGGATTTTTCTGAGGTTACGTAATGTTCCAGGGATGCAGTAATTTTTTCTGTTATTTAAATTTGCTTCATGCTTATATCCCTTGGTGTGGATTCTTAATCCGGTATTATTCCCCGACCATGCTTGAGAGGATTTTGTTTGTTTTCAGGTTTTGGATGGTTATACTTTCCCAGAGTTTAAAGAATTTGGTTCTGCGATTTGTGTCGGTTAGTACATGGTCGATTATATTATTTTAAGCTCGTTTCTGCAGTGTGTTTATTCTACTTCGAAGAACAGGGAAGTGCTGCATGTAGCAGGAAATGTTATTGGCGCTCTTGCTTCGTTGTTTTCTTTATGTTGTATGCATTGGATTGTAGAGAATGCAAAATATTTTGCACATGCATGTAGTGTTTTGATAACGTTACGCAGTTTCTGCGAATGCGAAACTATTGTTGCATGCATGAATTAGAAAAACGGAGTAGATTCTCGCATTTGAGCTAATGTCGCCTAGTTGCTAGAATGACCGATGGATAGGAATATGGTGCGATGCTGCAACTTTTCTCTTGATGACGTTTACAGAAACGCTGAAAAATTTTTAGAAACAGCTGCTTGATATTTCACGTTTTTATTCTTTTGCCTGCGGATCTTTTTTCTTTTTCACATTTATTTTACGGGTCTATGCGAAGTGCAGAATTCGAGTATTTTTAATGAAAGTTTTAAGGTTTTTGCATTTATGTGTTGGTTACCGCAGCATTCCTCCCGCCGGAAATATACTAGTGGTTACTCGAGTCTGATAGTTCTGCGGTTTAGTTAGATAGGAAATATACAGCAAACAAGAATACAGAAACCTACATGTTAAAGTATTTTTTATATTAGAATCCAGAACCCAGAACCCATTTTCTCCCAAAACGTTAGGTTTAGAGAAAACTCATTAGACAGTAGCATGGACAACAGGGAAAAAAGGTTGGATGGGTAGCAAGCTGCTCTGCATGGAATGGTCAAATTGTTGGTCTTGCGACGAGTTTAAAATGGCACGTATTTCGACAAACTGACGAATGGATAAAAATTAGTCACTTAAAAATATGAATGGCCGTTTTATAATTTACATTAGGTTGTGACGCTTCTATTGCTGCCTTGCTGCCGGGCTATTTTTGATCTTTGTAGCTCATTCCGATCTACAGCATTGAGTTTCAAATTTTTTTAATCCCTTAACAATACAGTTAAGTGATCAGTATTAATCCAACTCTAGGAGTTTTCAAATGGAGTCAAACAACCTTAGGAATCAAAAGAAAGATGTTACCCAAAACGAAGTACTGCTTTGAGTAATAGATATCCAGATACAGTTGTAATATTTCGGCTGTTGAACGGATTCAACATTTACCAAGACTATCATATTGGTTAAATGATTATATTTTTGGGTGCATAATTCCGTGTCAAGTGGGGAAAATTACAAAACTAGTGGTATCTTATAATGAGGTTTTACCTTGCAAGTCAAAATCTGATTTTATAGAAAATGATATTTGTCCCAAAATCTATTTCAACTGGACTACTCAACATTGATTTTTATAAGCAAACGTTTGCTCTTGTTTTTAAAATAGATGACTAATAAGACACTGAATTGTTCTCTGTTTTATGTTTGTTACTTTTTTTCTTCTGCTTGTTGCATGAAATCATAAATGTAGAATTTACATGATCTTTTTTTTAGATTATTCATGCTTAGAAATTATTTGTACAACCAGCATCTTTTAGATATTTATTACAAGCATACTCTGTTTTTTAAAAAATTTATTTAGAAAAGGAGCCACCATTTTGCAGTAGCCGTCCTGTTCTGAATATATCAGGACTGTTCTTACAAAATTATATAAATTCACCTTTTTGTCGTGGTGGTTAGTTTTTTTTTTTTTAATTTATTTAGAACAGTCCTGATATGTTCCGGTTCGGAACTCTCTCTTTGTTGTTATCACATCTGTATCACCAAAAAATATTTTAGTTCCCAAGTCATAGGTACCCACTTTTCAGTTATATATTTCTTCTTGAAAACCATCTGTCATTCTAGACACCCCCACTTGGAGATCAATGCAGCAGTATGATTATCCTCCTACAGACATGAGGCAAAAAGGTCAGTGAGCTAAAGAATGGTGTGATAGATTCCCCGCTAAAATACATATCTTGCAATGCTAAACAGACCCAGGTGGCGAGCAATGCAGTAGGGTAGTTGTCCTCATAGAGACATGCCTAATAGGAGCAATAAAAAAAGGTCAGTAAGCTAAAGCACGGTGTAATAGATTGCCTGCTAAAAATACATCTATTGTCATTCTAGACAAACCCACTTGGAAATCCCTGAACTTAGTTCTCATACATGGCTCTCAATGGATCTCAAAACTCTGAACTTGTGTTTAAGGTGAGTTTTACTTGGCATGTTTTATGCAGCTGTTGATTATTTCAAACAATAGTAATTCCAACAGCTTGCAAGGATATATTTAAACAAATTCTATGCATTAGAAATCCCAAAACATGCCCATGGATTCCTAAGAAGTCATTTATGAATGTTTGCATGTTTCTAAAACCTCCTGGACTGAAACCAACATCAAGGATATAGCCGTAACTGGTTGGCGCTAAGGAATTTTTCTTATTTTTATTTCAGGAATAATAATTTTAAGAATTTCTTATTGGGATGTAGTTGTAGAAACTCACTGTTTAAGAGATATATCTTTTTCCATTTTCTATTTCTTTGTTTTTTGAAAAAGAAGAAGATGGTGACATCGTATCTAAAAGTTTTTTCAAAATGTGTTTTTATTTTAACCAGTTCCATGACATGACTGGTTTGCTGTTTAAACTCCCTTGTTTGATTGGCCAGATTTGGGCTTGCAACCCTAGAGGTTCCTGGACCTAAGGAAATCCTTAACTCTTTCTATATTGGGTTAGGTATTGAAAAAATTATTATTCTTTTGTACTGTTTCTCCATAAATTGATTTATAATTAGTCTGTTCAGCCAAAGAAAATAAATGTTTTACTAAGCAGATTATCAATATAGATATTTATTTATTTTTGTGAGTGAATATTGCGTAGGCACTAGTATTGGGTATCGATGGAGTCGGATCAAGTGCCAAAGGAAGTTGATCAAGAATTCTCAGAAAGAATGCCTTCAGAAAGTGAGAATGAAATGCAAGAGGATGAATCGATGGAGATTAAAGCACATAGTGTGCTTGTGGATGAGTCTGAGGTACAGGGACAAGATCAAGAGCATGAAGATGGAAATCTACAAAATGCAAATCGGGTTCCTGTTTCAGTTCCTTGCCAAGGTGGCCGGGAAAGGAACATGCAGTGGAGTGCAAGTGAAGAACTTTGTCTGACGGAAGCCATTGACAATGGTATCCACTCTGGGGGACATGGGATACGTACAGTCAAAGACATTGTATCCATTAAAGTGTGTCCTATGTTTTGGAAAGAAATGGGGAAGAAACTGCTGACAGACACAGGCAAATCACTTGGTGCCTTCCAAGTTTACCATAAATTCAAACGTATTAGCGTGAAATTTTTCAGAGTTAGAAGGCTTCCATCTCAGTGGAATGACAGAGACAAATTGATCTACCCTGTATTGGATAAGATATTCAGCAGCATAGCTAAAGAAGGCCATGGTATGAATGAACAGAACAATTGCAACGGAGTTGGGCATGTGGGTACTCCTGCCAATTTGAAGGGCCTTATCAGATGGACAAATGAACTGTCCATGGATTTTTTGTGCCCTGGCTGCAAGTCCAACATGTCTCTTGAGGATGGACTGGGTTCTCCGTCTTTTCAAGAAAAAGAGGGTAGTGACCATGAAGCTTCTGATAACAGCACCTATCTCCCTGAAAGTTCCAGTTCAGGTCATGATTCTAGGAGAATTAATTGGAGTTTGAAGGACCAAATTCTGATGCTATATCTTATCCTTGATGGTCTAAATTCTGGATCACATGGTCTTAACAAAGCAGAGTATCTGACTTGCTATAGAACTTTCCGACGCTTTTGGGATGACATTGCAACTAGCATGAACCGAAAGACTGGTCTGTGTGCTCCTTCAATTAAATTCTTCAACAAATTCAAATTCCTGAAAAGGGATTTTGTGCTTTGGAGGCAGGGGAAGCGCCAGTCAAGCTCGGAGGAGAGGGAACTTTTTGAACTGCTTACCAGGATTTATGAGCCAGGAAAAGAACTGTCATCATGCAGAGGCAAATTTCAAAAAATCAAGGGTCCAAAAAGAGAATTTTCTCATGGTTCTTCGAGTTCTGAATTGAACATGAAGAGGAAAAGGACAAAGCGTCAGTTATGGTCCTTTGAAGACGAAATGCTCCTGGCCAAGACCCTGAAAAAGGCTCTCCGTGAGCGCGTAGATAATGTTGAGTGTCTTGCAGATATTCTATCATTCAGAAGACATAGATTATTCTGGGATGAAATGGAACAGAGACTGAAAAATTCCATCAGCTGGCCTGTAACTCCTGAAAAGCTCTTTAATAAGCTCAACAACATGAGGAACAGTTATGTGACTGGTAATCGGATTCGTAAAACCCATTCTGCAGAGGATGAGAACCGGCTTCTCAAGGTTCTGGGGAAGCTTTTTACTGATGAGGATGTTCTTCAAGATGGTGGTGAAGAGATAGACCAACAGCATATACAGGATATGCAACAGACTCTGGAGGCAATGACTGCTGCAGAAATGCAATGTGGCCAGCATGCTGTACATCAGGTGCCCCCAAATTCGGAAGAAAACACGTTGCCAAAGAATCTGCAGGCTGAATTTGCAGCTCTTCAACAGCAAATTCATCAAGCTCAGAGAATTTCAAAGGTTGCCCCAGAAACTGTGTTGGCACCGAATGTGCAAGCTTCTCAGACAGACGAGGGACCTCTGTCTGATCAGCCTTCAAACAGCGGGCTGTTTGCAGGAGATTCAAGTTCTACAGGACTCAGAGACACAGTTCCCTCTGGTCGTTTGCAGGGGAATAACAGTCATGAAAGGCAGCCTGATCATTCAGATACTGAACGAGGACCCGCAAACAATTCCATGGAAAACAATGTGCTGAGGAATGATCAGAGCCACATGAGAAATGCTAATGACCAAACAAAATCAAGAAAGAGTCTTCTCCAAGTTCTTCAAACTAATAATGCTGAAATGTTGTCAATGAATGTTTTAGTACAAGCTGAAGGAAAGCTGGGAGGAATTGGAAAACCTCAAAGTGGGCCGCCTATGACAGTGAAGAAACTCAAGCGCCAGTTGAAGAAGTCGAAGCTGATGGTAGAGTTTTTTAAAATTCAAGTGGAGGAACTTGAAGAGCAGATTGAGCAGAATAAGGACTGCCCACAGAAAGGTACTTCTGCAAACTAGGTTACGAACTATCAAATCATTTGAGATGGATATTTCATTAAAAAATCAATATTTTGATACAACTCGTCTTTTTTTTTTTCAGGGAATGCTGCTGCAATCTGATCGTTGTCGTTTAGGTTGGATAATTTTTGTTTAAAATTGACAACGCTCACGTTTTTGAATTCGGTTTCAATTTTCAGCAACATTTATTTGGGTGGGCTTGTCCTATTTTGGTATTTCTAGAAAAAGTTAGGTTGTTTCAGAACAGAATAGTCAACTGAGAAATGATTATTTCTTTAAATTTTAATAATGGATGCATTTGACTTAATGGAGTTCGAATGGGATTAGTCTCCAACCTAGCAGCAACAATTGACTTGCGATTGACGGTGATATCTGATTGAAACGTTATATGCAATTTCACGTATTTAAGAATTTTATCAAATGTTTTTCTGTCATCAGTGTTGGCGTATGCTCTGATAAATTGTTATAGATGATGTTCTGCAGTGGTGAACGTCTGGATTGTTTCATGTTTCTTTCTAGCAACATAAAAGCGAACCAGAGCCATAAGTGGTTTGCAATGCAACATGAACGTTACCAGACACAAATCTTCAATAGGATATTCTGTTTAATGATTATTTTTATCATAAACCAGGACATGGTTCATTCTTATAAAATTGACAACAATGTAGCTGATGGTAAAAATGTTTTTTTTTTAATTTTAAATTCTGTTTTATGTTGATCACTGATTGCTTTGATTTAGTACGTTTCAAGAGAACTGGTTTTTTGGGTGAGCGGTATCCTGACTAAATCTTCATGACTAAATGTCTCCAATATTAGATGTTAAATTAGACTTGTACTATTATTTCTATTATATGTTTCATGAAAAAATTTCGTTGCATTGCGTCTGACATCGCCTGTTATAATGCTTTCTTTACACTCTTAAAGCATTTTCCAAGTTTCAATATTAATTGTTTTCGGTCTGATTTATTACCTCTACATTTCTCGTGGTTACTCTTGAACGATTGGCAGATAAACTATTCTTTCAACAACGTTTTAGAAATGTTTTATTATTTTGCCATTGGTTGTATGAATTTTCTTTCATTATTTTGCCATTGGTTGTATGAATTTTCTTTCACATTTGCCACCGTACTTTCTGTTAACCTTTTACTTTAAAGTGTTTGTCGACGTTATTTAGAAATTTGTTTTTATACATTCTGGGTATGCAATTCTCAATCGTCTCTTGCCTTTAATGCTGTACTTTTCTTGTCATGTTTGATGTCTTTTTTACTGGTTGGTGTTATATTTCACTTCTTTCTTGTCTTTATTTTTCAAGTAAAACATTTATCTATGTGTGTATTCCTATTCCTTAGTATAAATTTATGATTTCATTTGTGCTATGTCAATTTTTTTATTTGAGCAAAAGTCTTTTTTCTTTTTTTTTTGAAAATTGTCACTTATCTTTGTAAGTTCTAAGCATGAAGTTTTTGCATCTTTAAATTATACCTTTTTTCTTAGTATTGAAAATTCTTTATGAATGCAAGACTTTTATTTGCTTGTGACTTGAATCTTACAAGTCATAGTGCAATCATTATGGGTTATTATGACATGTCCCTAGTGCGTAGGATGCAATTAAAAGTAGTTTTAATTTTTTATTTTTAAATATAATTGACTAGCTCTTTATTTTTTCTCATTATAATTGTTTGCATCGATTTGATTTGAATTTTGTTATTAATCATCATCATGTAGCTTTTACACCATGGATTTGATGATGATTTGTAACTAGCTTAGTTGTATATTTATAATATATATGTATAAATTGGCCAAAAGAATCTTATTAGTTTACAAGGAAAAAGTTCTTTGAGTAAAAAATTTCACGATTTTTGGACGAAGAACAAGATTTAAGAACCGAAATTTTCATGCCTTCTGGACGAAGAACAAGAGTTCTGTACCTTATTTTTTTTAAAGATCGATTTTCTGAAAAAAAAAAAAACATTTTCATCAATTAGTGTATGTTCTCACCCTCGACCGGATTTGTTGTTTTTGATATATAATGCAAATTTGGTCAAGGGTGAGAACATACACTAATTGATGAAATTTTTTTTTTCAAAAAACCCATCATTTGTATCAAACACATGCACAGAATTCTCAAATCCATCTCGTCCATCCGATGTTGATGGAAGTTGCATTCTCAAGCTTAAAAAGTCATAATCCTCATCAGTCATATTTCTTGCTCGTATATTTATCAAAACTTCTCTAAATCTTTGTTGTTGTGAATCATCACCCCTTTATCGATACACAACATCCAAGGTTACAAATTTATTGAATGTCAACCACAAATTCTTCACATGCATCTAAGATAATATGTACAGTATAACATCTTTAACAGGTGGAAGCTGTGCAAGATCTTTAATGAGTATCATAGATGTACTATCAAAGTTATCTAAACGATTATCTGTAAATATTTCTTTAAACCTTCGGTTAATGCTGCTAAGCAATTTGCCACCTATGAAACTTATTTCATCTATAATAATATATTTTAAGTATTGGTATTTATTTTGCAACGATGACAAAGTTGATGCACGGTAGTTGCATTAATATTATACGTTGCAGCACCAATAGGGGCAAGCACCAATAAGCTATTCTTTTTCAATGAGCAAGTTCGATTTAATTCTTTACGAATCGTATCAAT
>MNCI01021244.1:98659-111085 GCA_015680685.1 Gnetum montanum | reverse complement strand
GTCGTACTTGTCCCACACTCTAGGAGGAAAGGGTGAGAGAAACTAATCGCAATGAGTAGCCGATTCCTTGGCTAGCTGTACACGTTCGTCAACACTTGTAACCAAGTCGTACTCATGCCACGTTACTAGGAAAGCAATAAATAACATTAATTAAACCTATCCATGCACTGCAAGGTTTATCCACAAAGCTCATCTTTATTTCCATACACAACTTGCGTTCAGGTACAAAGCTGCTCGAATAAAGAACCGTTCACTTGGGGGACTCCTACTACGGGCACCGTGGAAAATATTCTATCTCTGGGGTGATCAATCTGCCAGAGCTTCGCTACTTTACGCCTAGGATGTCAAATGAGGGAATTTCCGCCTCTTATTTATAGATATGGCGGCGGACCGCGATATTGCATACGCGATATCGCAGGGAAGGACGTGATATTGCTTACACGATATCGCAGGGGATGCGATATCGCGTCAGCCGCGATATCACGTACGCGATATCGTGGCTTGTGCAATCCACGTATCATCAGTAAGGTATTTGTTTCTTAAGTTGTAAGACTTGGGCTTGAGCCTAGGTATAAGTAGTTGAAAGAGATGAGGCTTTTGCTCATCCACCAACCCTTATAGGGGTGCAATTTTAAATAAGAAAAATAAAAGATATTTGGAAATTTTCCATTCTTCTATATATCTCTTTTGTAAAAGTAAAGACTATTATGGTGTTGCCCTTGGAAAACACTGTATGGCACCATCCAATTCCAAAGCACAAAATTCTGAGCTATGGAGAGCTTGTGCTTAGCTCCTAAGTTCAATTAGTGAAGATATGTGACATCTAGCTTTTTGACAATATCATTGATAAAACCATTGTATCGTGCACTACAATATTGTATCTATGATATTGTAGCTCTACATACATCATTGTAGATGCACTGTGGTGGGCCATGGTCAGGCTTATAAATACCAATCCATTGTCACATTAAAAATAAGAACCTTCACCAACACTTAGTGGAATTTTTGTAGTTTATTTTTGTTAATTAGAATTAGAGTTAGAGTGAATGTTAACAATGTATGGAATCTCTGTTTGAGTGGATTATTCATGGATGCAATTCATGATTGGAAATAAAGATTAAGATTGTCTTTTACCATTGCAGCATCTCACTTAGCTTAATTTTACTTTTCATTATGTTCACTTTCATTAAGTTATTTATCTTTTTTTAAGTTCATTTATATTCCAATGTCTCTTAGTAAACTAGTATAAGTATGACTGGTTTCAAGTGGAATGTGTAATTGTTTGGTAACCCAGTAGTGACTTCAATTACACTAAGTGCCAACAAGTCTAACAAAGGTTTGAAGGACAGGGAATTTTCCTAACTTTGTTCCATCCACACCAACCCCTATGGGAAACACTTTGCTTCCAACATCCACAAAGAAGAACTTAACAATTATCATGCTTACATAACCCATTAGATCAAAGCATGAGCATTTCCCAAGAAAAGAATAGATCTTGGAAGTTCCTTGATCTATCTTCAAATAGCAAGACATAAACCATGCAAGGCTCTAGTAAATTCTAGATCAGGAGTGAACCTTATTTCATAAAATATGTATAAGGCCTTAAATCTTCCCTCGTTGAAGAAGAGTAACATTCAATTAGAGCTTACAAACTAGTTAATTGTTGTTCCACTTGGATAAGTGGAGGATGTAATCACTAGCAAAAGTAGTTGGTCTTATCCTATTGATTTTCTAGTCATACATATAGGAAAAAATAAAGAGGAATTCCCCATAATCATGGAAAGAACATGGCTTAGCACTTTGGATGCTAAGCTTGGAATCAGAGACCTATCCTTCAAAATTTCTGAGGATGAAGCCAAAATTATCCAAAGATGTAGAGTTCCATGTATTGCATACAACAATAACGAGTGCAATTGTGTGCAGAAGATTTGAACCACAAAACACAAGACTATTACAACATGCAATAGATGTGTAGAAGATATGTGTGTATAACAATGTCTATATGTAGTAGCCACTAAACAAGAAGAAAACCAATGGTTGATCACTAAAAAGAAGTAGAATCTAACATATGCATGGAATCTTTGGGCAAAATTACATGTTTCTAGGTCAAAGAAACAAATAAGTTAGAGCAATTAAAAAGATAACCTCCCTACATGGAATCACAAGAAGAAGAAGACATTGAATGGGAATACTTACAAATACTAGAAAAATATGAACTAGAACCTCTAGAACTAAAGGCCCTACTTAACGCACCAGAATATGCTTTTCTAAATATTAAAAAATTGGTACTTCTAAATGCCAATCTTGATAAAGAGAAAAAGAGAAAATTATTGGAAGTGGTAAATAAATGGTTAATTGCATTCACATGACCCTATGATCAAATCATTAGCATTGATCCACGCATCTATCAATACCAAATATGTACAGATCTAGCCATTAAACCACACTGCCAACCTCAAAGAAGATTGAACCCAAAATTTAAAGAAGTTGTCAAATAAAAGTTGGAGAAACTATTGAAAGCTAGATTCATCTATCCCATAGAAGATAGTGAATGGGTTAGCCCATTAGTCATTGTTCCAAAGTAAGGTGATGAGTGGAGGGTCTGCATCAATTTTCAATTATTGAACATGGAAACTTTTAAGAATAATTTCCCTCTATTGTATGTTAATCAAGTTCTAGACACCACTGTAGAACACTAGTATTATAATTTCCTAGATGGATACAATGGGTACAACCAAATTAGCATTACACCAAAATATGAGGAGAAGACCACATTCATCGGTCCATGGAGAATACTTGCATACAAGCAAATGTCCTTTGGCTTGTGATGAGTGGCGAGGTACCCCTACACTTAACCATATGAATATAAGTGTTTCACACATGATCCGATCGAACTCCAAGGACTAAGTGCTTATATGCCTTAATGGCACACTCAGGGTTAATCAATTGTTGTCTTCCCAAACTTACTTGTATTGTCACAGTTGTATGGTTAAGTAAACTTGAGGTATATGATTTTTATAGCTTTTGTCTTTTTTATGTCTTCTACTAATAAAGGAGAGGGAGAGAGACCTAAGTGCCTAACTTACATTAACTATTCATTAACTAGTTTCTAGATGTTCCTAACACCAGTATCCGTTCCCACTTGTTGTACACATCCTGAACCAGTGTAACACTACTGGGATTACCAAACGCTAATTGTCACTAGGTTACCAAGCACTACACGCATGCTCGAAGCGGTCGTACTGAGTGTACTTAACTAAGGGGGTCAAAGGTTAAGAGAAATATTAATATGCTAGGAAAGCATTAAACAATAATTAATTACTAATTAGCTTAATCTGTATGCTGCAAGGTTTATCATAAAGTTCATCTTTATTGCTATACACAAAATTGTGCTTGGGTACAAATTGCTCGAATAAAGATCCGTTCACTCTATGACTCCTACTACAGGCACACAAAAATAATTCTAACTCTGGAATGACAAAACTGCAAGAGTCTAGCTAAGGGTCTAAATCTAACTACCTTGGAACCAATGGTGCCACCTCTTATTTATAGAAGATGAGGCAGGATGCGATATCGTGTGGTGGATGTAATATCGTGTGTGCGATATCGTGGCTCATCAGCTTGTGTAATGCTCACTTTACTTTCCAACAACTTGTGTTAAGCATCTTCCAGCAATAAATTGGCAATGAAGTTGAAGTATTTATGGATGATTTTTTCACATATAGTCTAGAGTCAAACAAGCCTTGGACCATTTAGAGCAAGTTTTAAAAAGATGTGTTGAAACTAATATAAAGCTCAATTGGCAAAAGAGCAACTTAATGGTTCAAGATGACATAGTTCTAGGACATAAATTATGTTATAAAGGAATAGAAGTAGATCCAAAAAAGGTCAGAGTCATTCAAAACATCACTTATATGCCACAAATAGTCAAAGATGTCAAATCATTCCTTGGCCATACAGGATATTATAGGAGATTTATTGAAGATTTTTCAAGATTGCAAAATTGCTAGTTGAATTAACAACTTAAGATTCTACCACTTATTTTCTATATTCTACAAGGCACATGAATCTTGGAAAAACTAGAGATGGTTCTGCGGCTCTGAGTTATATCCCTCCTCAAACCGAGGGATATTGTTCATGTCTAGCCTCTTGATCTGACTATCCTTTACATGCCTTCTAGGAATTTGTACTACCTCTGCAATGTTTAGCATACTTTGGATAGTAAGTAATGGTTCATTGAGGCCATGATTTTGGTGCCTACGATGCCCTCTACTACCCCTTCATTCATGGTGACAAGTCTCTCTTGAACACTTGTGCCCCTAGTCTTAACTTGCTCGATGATCCCTTCGATTATTTTGGTCCTGTCACTTACCTCCATCATGATTGCACGCCTTGCAGTTGTGATTAGAGCCAGAAGAGGAAGAAGATGATGACGAAGGTGAAGAGGAAGGAGGACTAGCACCATCATGGTGCTTACTACCCTATTTTTAGTTATTGTGGCCATGATCACTATCTCGTTTCTTATCCTCATCCCTACCTTGATTCTCCTCCTTGGATCTTTCTTTGTCATTAGATCTATTCTTGCCAAAACCAAGATTGTGAATCATGGATTGCAGGTTTTGGTTTTGACCTCCTTCACCGAAGTCAAAGAGAGGAATTTCACCAAATGAAAAACCCCTAGAGAAGGGTTCTCTACCATCTTTTTGGTATAGAAAGTATGGGGAATCATTAAACCAGTTCCCCTTTGTAGATTCATAGCATTGTTCTAGTAGTGAATCCCTAAGATGTTGTGCCTTAGTGGGATGATAATCCCTGACATCACTATCTTATATAATGTACTCAACATGAAGTCCTTGGAGGCCCAAACACATAAGAGTTTCTTGGAGGATCACAAGAATGAATTGATCGAGCGACAACATGGTGTTGCCCTCCATGTCATGCCACCACAACTGTTCATCCTAGTGTAGGATGAAGGTGAAATTGGATACGTACTCATCAAAATAAGCATAAACCACTCTGTATTGTTGGAGTATTTATTGATGTACTCCGCCAAACTTGGATGAAGAATCACTCTTGTGAGAAGAAGACATCTTATGTTAGAAAATAAAAACGTGGTGTGCTTTTAGAAATTGTTTTAGTTATTTTAAAGTATGATATGGCTCTAGGGTTCATTCCTACAATTTTAAATAATATTCACTAAATCTTAGATAGTGCACGTAACAACTAAAAGATCATTGGTAATGACACCAATGATGAGTGGGCAAGGTGCCTCTACGTCCAACCATACGAATCCCAAGCGTTCATGCATGATCTGGTTAAATTCCATAGATCTTAAGTTCCTAAGTACACTAGTTCAAGGAAGTGAAATTTAATCAAGGTGATTGTTGCCTTCTCAATTCCACTTGTGAGGTACAAGTGTATGGTTAAGTGCAATTGATGTATATGATTTTCATCATTTTATATTTTATAGGTTTAAGCACTTAGAACAAGAATGAATTTAATATCTAATTAATCTATTGCCTAGCTAGCCTATCACAAGTACCTGTTCCCACTCTCCAAACACATCCTGAATGCATATAGCATTGTTGGGTTACTAATGAATCATGGTTTATCAAGTGCTAACATCAAACCCTTGATATCAGACCCTTGACATCGGACCCTTGATATCGGACCCTCGATATTGGGTACGTGATATCGTAGCCTAGATAATGATATTCAATACACGATATCATGGTTCCTCTGTAAGCCTATAAATGCCACATTTAGGCGCATAGGAAGGGGAGAGTCAATTGGTAGAAATAGAGTCTTTTTGTTCATTTTTTAGTTTTTATGGGATGCGATATCGCATGGGCTACAATATTGTGTTGAGCCTTGCGATATTGCATACGCGATATCGCAGTTCGTCACCAGTTCTATAAATAAGAGGCAACTTTCCCTTGTTTCTCCATCTAGATCTAGACCCTTAGCTAAACTCTGGTAGTTTTACCATTCCAGAGATAGAATAATTTCCATGTGCCTGCAGTAGGAGTCTCAAAGTGAATAGATCTTTATTTGAGCAAATTGTACCTGAGCACACATTTGTGTATGGAAATAAAGATGAACTTTTTGATAAACCTTGCAGTGCATGGACTAAGCTAATTAGGATTTAATTAATGTTAAATTCTTAAATTCTTTTGTAGATAATTAATCTCTCTCAACCCTCAACTCCTAGTTAAGTGCATTCAGTAAGACTGCTTCGAGCACATGTGCTACGCTTGGTAACCTAGTAACGAATAGCGTTTGGTAATCCCAGTAGCATTGCACTAGTTCAAGGTGTGTATAGCAAGTGGGAATGGATACTGATGCTAGGACGATTAAAGCTTAGTTAGTGAAAGTTAGTTACTTAGTCTTGTCACCCTTTCCTCTCCTAGCATAGGTGATAAAAAGATAAAAGACATAAAAATCATATACCTCATACTTACTTAACCATACAACTGTGACAATACAAGTAAGTCTAGGAAGACAACAATTGATTAACCTTAAGTGTTCCATAAGGCACGTAAGCACTTAGTCCTTGGAGTTTGACCGGATCACACGTGAGATGCTCGTATTCGTATGGTTGAGTGTAGGGGTACCTCGCCACTCATCATTAACACCGTTGCTAGGGACTTAGTTATTTATGTGCTACATAGAACTTAGGAAATCATTTACATCATTGGGAGCTAAAACAAACCCTTAGGGTTAATCAAGAGAAACAAAATAATAACATAACAACAAACAACACACTGAACAAGACTAAAATATCTTCTTCTCCACACAAAAGCACTTCACTGCCTAGGACCAACACTAGAGATAATCAACGGCACAACATACATAACCAAGAACCGTCACTTCCTCAACAATTCAGTGTGGTATATATTCACCATGATTATTAAATACCCAACTTTACCTTTGTCTTCCATCAAGATGAACAACTACATTGGAGAGACTTGGAGGGTAACATAGTGTTGCCTCCAGACAGAGCCTCCCCCAACATGCTCCTTCGTGCCCTTGCACAAATTGGCATGTCACAATTATATGCTGAGTACATTGCATACGATTACAACATAAGGGACTACCATCCCACAAAAGCACAACATCAACAGGACTCGCGGTAGGAGAGTTACCACACATCGTTGAAGGGCAAAGGACCCCATAATGCTTTGCCTATCATAAGAGAAATTAAGGGTGGTGAACCTATCTCAATAGGTTCTCCACAAAATGATGTTCCTCCTCCTAATGATAGTGATGAGGTGGTGTATTAGAACCTTTGCTCCATGATACAAAACCCTAGTTCCGATTCCCACGAACAACAAGTGTTCAATGAGGGAACACAAACACAAGATAAGGACGAGCATTCTGATTGTCATCACGATTGGGATCAAGATCACCGAAGGGAAGGTAGGAAACATCGTCATGGTGATGGTTCTCCTTCCTCTTCCCCTTCATTGCAACATTCACCCTCTCCTTCAACATCGGGATGCAATCATAAGGAACCTAATCGTGAGGACAAGGGTAAGCAAAATGAGAAACCTAGATGAGAGAGTCGAGAGCGAGGACAAGGGCATTATAGGGAATCATGACATGGAAGAAGGGAAAGTAGGGAACTACGTAGACATCATAGATGCCATGAAAGAAATGACCATGACGAACCCCTACTTGCAACCCAAAGCATGTTAGACATTACGAAGGCCGTTAGAATACCTACAAGGCACCAAAAGGATAGCCGAATCAAGAGACTAAACATGAATAATATCCCACGATTTGAGGGGGGATACAACGCTGATCCGCAAAACCACTTACAAGCATTTCACAATGCCTATGCCTTGCAAAATATTGAAAACGAGTGGAAAAAATTAAAGTTGTTCCCAAGGACACTCATACAAGAAGCGGTAAGCTGGTATCGGTCCTTAGAACCGCAATCCATTCGAAGGTGGAGTACGATACTAGAATTGTTTAATGATAAATATCAAACGTACTTCCGAGTGTCCAACTTGAGAAAGTATATCCAAGGATGGAAGCAGGGTAATCACGTACCCTTGGATGTTGCCATGGGCAGATATTATGCATTACTACATTGTTGCCTGGGCCATGGTTATGCACAACGGGATCAACTACGCCATCTCATAGATGGCCTAAGACATGAAACCAGGAGAACCCTTGGAAAATATGCCTAAGGGAGATTATCTAAACTTAGGTTCCATGAGGTTCATAGATTTTTGGAACAAGTAGCTAAGAAAGAAGGAGAGCTATGTAAGAGAGAAAGCGCGGAAGAGTATAACCGCGATCCTTCCCTCTGAAAGAGGGGAGTAAGATTCTGTGAGGAGGACAATGAGTCACCACTCGAAGAGTTGGTGAGTAGGAAAACCTTGCTGCTTTAGAAATTAATAATAGAAGTGTCAGCTAAGGTAGATCAAATGTGGACTCCTTAGATAGTAGATTTGAAACTGTTTTAAAAATCGTACAGGAGTCTAAGGAGCAAAGTAGTGACCATGATAAGAAAAATAGGAGGGATTTAGACCATGCACGTAACAAAGGTAAGGGTAAAATAGCTATCACTGAAGAGGTTGTGGATTCGAATACAGAAAATGATGGTGGATGTAAGATCTACCAATATGACCATCCTAAGGGATGTTGCCCAATAATCTCACATCTACAAGAGTATGGGATGTATGCACTCAACCTAAGACTTAACAAACGGCAAGAACCCCAATGGTTACCTTATCCCCAAGGTAACCCAAGGTAGTTCCACCAACTATTAATGTATTATCCAAGTGGAACTCCGCCACAACCTATGGAGCAACACCAATAGTGGCAATACCCACAGTCATGGGGGATGCCACCACCAAGGCAACAACACCCTTACCTACAACTGGATCCATATGGCTACTACATGCAGCAGCCAACCTCTCCAAGTGAATCTATCAGTCACATGACCCCACAACATCACTACCAAGCTCAGGAGTACTATAAGACTCCTTCTCCTAAGAGACACACACCACATGCATACCATCCTCTGAATCCTTCTGCCACTCTTACACCAATAGCTCCACTACCAACCACTCCAACAATGCAAGGGGTATTCCCCACTCAACCACAACAACCCAATGTCATGAGGGTTTCAAATCCTCAAACCACAGTTGGTTTTGATAATCTTATGCTGAAAAGACCTTTCTTCAGAACCAACAACCCAACTAAGCCCTCACCATCACAAGTGGTTGAACATCTAAACACCTCTGTACCAAATAAAGTTTTGGGACCTCCTTCAAACCAAAAATAGAGCTCAATGCACATGGCTATGTTAACACATACCATTACTAACTTGATCAAGGTGGGCCACCTTCCCAAGAAATCCTTTGATCCTGGAAGTCCTCTAATCTACCTCCAAGTCACTGGGAATGAACCATGTAAAGCTCTTCTGGACTTAGGTTCCAGAGTCAACTTAATATCATAGAAGATGTACAAAGCTTGGAACCTATCTCCACTAAGGAAGAGTAATATTTGACTAGATCTGGCTGACTAGTCCATCACTATCCCTTTGGGATTGATGGAGGACATCGTTACCACTGTGAGTGGTTGGTCATATCCAGCTGATTTCCTAGTGATACAAGTAAACAATGGTAAGGGGGACTTCCTAATAATAATGGGAAGAGCATGGTTGAGCACTATAGATGCATGCCTAGGGATCCACGATCTTTCCTTAGAAATATCCAAGAAGAACCCCTTTGGAAAGATCGAGAAGAAGAAAATTCCATGCATTACATACAATGACACAAGGTGCCAATGCGTGTAGAAATCATGGGTTATGCGAAGTTTAGCATTGCCTGCATGCGATCGGTGTGCACAAGAAATTAATATACAAAGGTGCCAGTATGTAGCAGCCACATGATAAGAGGACACCCTGTGGCTGATGGCTGATCAAGAGAGTAACTCGATAACATGCATGGAATTAATTGAGGGAATAACTAGTGCTTACATTGGAAGCACAAACACACTTGAGTAAGTCCGTTGCCAACTTCCAAACCTTAGCCTCGAAAACATTAACTCGAGGAAGTTGGAAATTCTTGAGAGATTTAAAAAAGAGCCCCTTGATCTAAAACCATTGCCCACTGGTCTGGAGTATATGACCCTTGAAAATGGAAAACTGGTAATCATCAACGCAAAACTTGTTCCCAACCAAAAAGAAAGACTGCTGAAAGTGATAAACAAGTGGTTAAAAGCCTTTGTCTGGTCATATCCTGAGTTAATCAGAATAGATCCTAGGATATGCCAGCATAGGATTTACACGGACCCCTCCATGAAACCTCAAAAACAACCACAGAGGTGATTGAACCTAAATTTGAAACAAATAGTAAAAGAAGAGATAGAAAAACTTCTTAAGGCTGGGTTCATATATCCCATTGCTGATAGTGAATGGGTTAGTCCTCTAGTAATCATACCTAAGAAGGGAGACAAATGGAGGGTATGTATAGATTTTAGGTTGCTGAACATGGCAACATTCAAGGATTAGTTTCCGTTGCCATTTGTTGACCAAGTCTTAGACACTATAGCGAGGCATCACTATTATCGTTTTCTAGATGGGTATAGTGCAGATAATCAAATACGAATAGCACCAGAAGATCAAGCCAAAACAACGTTCACCAGTCCTTGGGGAACGTTCGCATATAACTAAATGTCATTTGGCTTGTGCAATGCTCCTACCACGTTTCAACGTTTAGTTCTAAGCATATTCCAACAGCAGATTGGGAACGGAGTGGAAGTCTTTATGGATGACTTCCCCACTTATGGAACAAGCTTTGATCAAGCCCTAGACTAATTAGAGCAAGTATTAAAATGATGTGTAGAAACCAACTTAAGGCTCAATTGCAAAAAAGCCATTTGATGGTCGAAGAGGGCATTGTACTTAGGCATAAAATTTCACATTCAGGAATAGAGGTAGACTCAGATAAAGTTAGGGTCATCCAAGGAATCACCCGACAACCAGAAACTGTGAAAGACATTTGGTCATTCCTTGGACACATTGGCTACTATTGGAGATTCATTGAGAACTTCTCCAAGATTGCTAAACCATTGGTAGAACTAATGAAGAAGGATGAACCATTCGAATGGACTAGGGAATGTGAACAAGCATTCCAAACTCTGAAAAAAAGGCTTGTAAAAACTCCCATTCTACAAGTCCCTGACTGGTCTAAACCATTCCATATAATGACTAATGCATCCAATTATTTCTTAAGAGCCATACTGACATAGTTAGATGAACAAAAATGCCCTTATTACATCCATTGTACAAGTAAGAGTATTATCGGTGCACAACTGAACTATACAACTATAGAAAAAGAATTAATGGTTGTAGTGTTTGCACTAGACAAGTTTAGGCACTATGTGTTAGGCTACAAAGTGTACATTCATACAAATTATAGTGTAATTAGGTTCCTCATGAATAAGTCGATGGTTAGCCCTCATATCATACATTGGCTGGTAATCCTACAAGAGTTCAATCTAACGATGATAGATCGAAAGGGCACCGAGAACGTAGTTGCAGATCATTTATCTCAGTTGCACTGGGATAGCAAAGAGGACAAATATGCCACATCTAATCATTTTCTCGATGAGGCCCTCTTTGCAAGTGTAGTGAATAACCAACCCATGGGAACGAATTGGTATAGTAGCATTCTCACCTATCTCCTTTCCCAACAAACACCACGAGGGTTGGACTTTAGGAAGAAACAACAGTTTCTTCACAAAACCAAGTACTTCATGGAAATCAAAGGAAAACTTTACAAAGTCTATCTAGATGGTTTGGTTCGATGGTGTGTGCCCAATATGGACCAACTAAGAATTCTCCAGGATGCTCATGAGGGCCCTTATGGGGGTCACTATGTAAGGAGACAAATGGCTATTAAGATCCTACTTGCAGGATATTACTGGCCAACACTATTTTGGGATGCCCATCATTTTGTCCAATCCTGTGAGCACTGTCAACATGATGAAGGAATGACTGCTAGAATGGAGGATCCACAACAATGGATTCAACCTTTGGAACCCTTCAACATTTGGGGAATAGACTTTATGGGGCCCATTATGCCAATGTCCAATGGAAAAGCTTATATCATTGTTGTTGTTGACTATTTAACAAAATGGGCTGAAGTAGCTATTGTAATAGACTGCACATCATCTACAGCTACACGATTTGTACAACAATAAGTCATAAATAGGTTTGGTGTGCCACGTGCACTTATCTCGGATAATGGAACGCATTTCACGAGTGCAACCTTTCAAAAATTGATGCAACGCTTAGGGGTTGAACATAAATTAACTACACCTTATCACCCCCAAGCTAATGGCCAAGCTGAGCTCACTAATCGGGAGATTACTAGAATATTAACAAGGATAATTAGCAAATATAGG
>MNCI01021244.1:88103-98244 GCA_015680685.1 Gnetum montanum | reverse complement strand
GTCACTTAATAAGTGCTCCAAAGATGGTATGAACTGTATTTCATTGATTGCTAATGTTTGGTTTTTACCTTTAAGTTATGATGTTGATACCAAGGTATGGTTCTTTTGATATAACAGGCAATGAGTCCACATCACCCATGCATCCATAAATTTCTATGGTCTCTCTTGGCTTGGAACTATATAGTCCCTTTCCCAATAATAAGAACTATCAACGAATTGGTGACTGGCCATTTCTCAAACTAAGGAAGGAGTCAAGGATTGAAAAGGGTGTGACTTCAAGGGGATTTGATGCATTTGTGCTGGCCATTCTCTTGGGTGCTTGGATGTTTTTTTCTTGAGTTTTCTTACTATTCTGACGTTGCCGCATTATCAAGAAGCTAAGCAAATAAAAATAATAAGTCTTTTCATGGTGTGGTTCTCATGCAAAAACACAAAAAAAATAGTGAGAATTCAAAGCACATCCCTTAGATGAAATAATCATTTTGGCTACAAGCACTGGTTATGGAACTAAAATAAACATGTTCCCTCTAACTAAGGTCCTTCTCGCTTCCTACTCTCTCCTCCTTCGTTTCGTTCGAATGGTGGTGTCTCTTTGGTGAAGGCATTCTTGTTACTTCAAGTGGATGGATGGGCCAAATGTATTAATGTGAAGTCACTGAATGTAGTTTGTTTGAGACCGGATTTGAAATGAGATCTACTAAGTCACATTAACCATTAACACACAGGGGGCTATACACCACCTTGTTCTTGAGATTTCATTCCATTCTCTTCTTTCCATCCTTCTTTTCCCATTTATCACCTCATTTTTGGTTGTATCAGTAGTCTATATTTTGGTGGATGCATTGTTTTCTTTTTGGTAAATTCTTATGATTAAGACTTTGACTCTTGTTTCCAAATAACATTCCTAGAGCCTACAGACTCTTTGAATGTGGGATTGTCAGGGCATTAAGGGCATGAGCGTGCTTTGGGGAGGACCCACTAGCATTCCTATTTGGTGCATCCGTTAATTTCTTTCCCTTAAACATTTCCACAATCACCATTTATTTTGTTCATCTCGATCTGTGACATCCATTTTATTGGTGTGACCATTGTTTCTTTTACTCCATCCTTCTTATTCCTTCTCTTTTTCCATTCTATCGCTACCGGAGGTTCGCTCTCAGTCATGGGGGTCCTAGTCTAATTTTTTTGATTTTTCTTTTAACCCCTACACCTCGGGTAGTCACCAGTATTATCTCTCCATATCTGTATCAACCATATCACAACCCAGCCAATGGACCTTACACCGAAGCAAGGTATCAATTGCATTATGATTCATTTATTCTTGCTAATATCAGACTCTGTTGTGTGTGCATATGGTAATCATACAACAATGGATTGAATCTAGAGGAAATAGTTAGAATGGACTGGTGTTGAAGAAATTATGCAAGGAACAAGATTGATGGCATGCTTATGGATGAACAATGAAAGGCGCAATCTTGACGTTGGCAGCAGCAAACTTCTTCTTTTCTCTCTTAGCTGCCAAATAAGGCCTGATGTCAAATATGTATAGTCTTCACTCTTGTTGTCATGAACACTAAATTTTGCCATGTATTCTAATGATGATCCATTCACATGTCACCCCATTCACCATTAGTGTCATTCAAGTCAATAATCCCATACCTTCCCAATATTTTGTAAGGAACTCGAGGACGAGTTTTCATTCAGTCATGGGGGTATGATGGGACATGATATCACATGGGCCACGATATTGCATCGACCCCTGTGATATCGTGTATGCGATATCATAGTCCATCACCAATTCTATAAATAAGAGGTAGCTTTCCCTTGTTTCTCCATCTAGATCTAGACCCTTAGCTAAACTCTAGCAGTTTTACCATTCCAGAGATAGAATAATTTCCATGTGCCCGCAGTAGGAGTCTCAAAGTGAACGGATCTTTATTCGAGCAAATTGTACCTGAGCACACATTTGTATATGGAAATAAAGATGAACTTTTTGATAAACCTTGTAGTGCATGGACTAAACTAATTAGAATTTAATTAATGTTAAATGCTTAAAAGCTTTCTTCGATAATTAATCTCTCTCAACCCTCAACTCCTAGTTAAGTGCATTTTGTACAACCGCTTCAAGCATGTGTGCTATGCTTGGTAACCCAGTAACGAATAACATTTGGTAATCCCAGTAGCATTGCATTGGCTCAGGGTGTGTACAACAAGTGGGAATGGATACTGATGCTAGGATGATTAAATCTTAGTTAGTGAAAGTTAGTTACTTAGTCTCTTCATCCTTTCTTCTCCTAGCATAGGTGATAAAAAGATAAAAGACATAAAAATCATATACCTCAAACTTACTTAACCATACAACTATGCTAAAACAAGTAAGTCTGGGAAGACAACGATTGATTAACCTTAAGTGTTCCATAAGGCACATAAGCACTTAGTCATTGGAGTTCGACCAGATTGCACGTGAGACGCTCGTATTCATATGGTTAAGTGTAGGGGTACCTTGCCACTCATCAAGTTCATCTCAATTCTTTTCCTAGTGCATGCCTGCAATGTGATGATTGTAATTGTATGGAACCTTTATTCAAGTGTGATGTAGTTGGACACGTGCATGACTGATAATAAAGATTGAGATTACTTCATCATTGCAGCATTCACTTAGTTTTAATTACTTAACTGTTATTGTTATTTATTATTTTCTTAATTAATATTTCTTTACCTTCATTTACTATCCCTCTTATTAAACGTGGAATGAGTACGACTTAATCACAAGCATTTAGGTGTGACTACTTGGTATCCTAGTAGTGTATCTAGGAGTGCTTAAGTAACATGTGCTTGGTAATCCCAAAAATAGTACATGAGGTCTAAGATGTGTACAAATGATTAAGGACGTATGCTCATTGCACTTAGGCTAGCTTAGATTTTGCTTCTCCTTCCCTATTAGCTTAAAAACAAAGTTATTTTCCATTGCCTCTAGGAGTAACACTCATTTAGGACCACATCATACACCTCATTTTGGACTAAACCATATGTGACAAAGCAAATACTAGTCTAGGTGGGAAGATAGCAAACTGCAATCAACATGTAACTATCTAGATACCACAAATAGCCTGTCTGTGGAGTTTGACAGGATTGTGCGTGAATTCTCATATTCGTATGGTTGAGTGTAGGGGTACCTTGCCACTCATCATTGGTGCCATTGCCGAGGACTATGCTAGTTATTTAAATTAGTTACATCATACAAGATCGTTGTAACAAAGTATTCATGATATATCTCTTAGAAAAGAACTTAATTTCAATTAAGTCACACACAAATTCACAACAATGTCTCTCTCACAAGACTATGATAACACAACAACTAGTAAGGTAATTCATTGGAGAACCAATGAATTATACAATGATGAAGACAAAGTTTGGAGCACTCAATCTTATGCAGGGGTCTCCTATGTACATAAACAAAGACAACATCATCCCAACTCCCACATTCATAACCGACCTAGTGATGATGAATCCCTACTGGCCACTAAAAGATTAATGCATGTACAAGAGGCTGTTCGAATATCCCGCAGGAATCATAAGAAAAGCCATCTACCTAGGCTTGATTTAAACAACTTTTCCAAGTTTTTAGAAGGCTATGAGTTAGATCCACAACATCATCTACAAGCCTTCCATGATTTCTGTGTATGAAACAATATTGATAATGGGTGGCAATAACTTAAGCTCTTTGCTACGACACTCGTTGGCCAAGAAAAAGTATGGTACAGATCCCTAATACCAAAATTAATTCGACATTGGCCAATAATGGTAGAACTCTTCAATGAAAGATATCAAACCTATGCAAGAGTATCAGCCTTGAGGAGACAAATCCAAGAGTGGAAACAAGCATAATATGAACCCTTGGACATGGCCTTAGAAAGATATTACTCTTTGTTAAATAAATACTGAGGCCATGGGTTCTCCGAGGAAAGGCTGATGTACCACATCATAGATGGGCTCTATAACGAAAGAAGGGAGATCCTAGGGATGTGTGCCCTAGGTCAACTGTATGAGCTATGAACCCACCAATTCCAAGAGCTTAATAAGCATGTAGCAAAAGAAGAAGGAGAAATGGCTAAATGGGAAAATGTTCAAAGCTCTCAACGAGACCAAAATATCGAATTAACAAAGGTCCATAACTGATGAGTGGCGAGGTACCCCTACACTCAACCATGCGAAACGAGCGTAGCATGCATGATCCAGTCAAACTCCGTAGACTAAATGCCTAAACGCCCCATGGAACACTTGGGGTTAATCGTTCGTTGTCTTCCCAGACTTACTTGTTGTTGTCACGATGTATGGTTAAGTAAGTCCAAGGTATATGATTTTTTTGGTCTTTTCTGGTTTTATGTCTTCTACGCTAAGAGCAAAGGATTGAGAAAACTAACTAATGACCTAAGTCTAAATTAACTAGTATCAGCATCCATTCCCACTTACCGTACACACCCTGAACTGTGCAACTGTGGCTACCAAATGCTAATCGTTACTGGGATCACCACACGTAATGCACGTGCTCAAAGTGGTCATACTGAGGCACCTAACTACCCTAAGTGTGACGAGTAGTTGATTCCTTGACTAGTCGTACACATCCGTAGATGCTCGTAATCAAGTCGTACTCATCCCACATTCTAGGAGACAAGGGTGAGAGAATCTAATCACGATGAGTAGCCGATTCCTTGGTTAGCCATACACATTCGTCAATGCTCATAACCAAGTCGTACTCATGCCGCGCTAACAACAGGTAATAAATAACATTAAATAAAACCTATCCATGTACTGCAAGTTTTATCCACAAAGCTCTTCTTTATTTCCATACACAACTTGCGTTCAGGTACAAAGCTACTCGAATAAAGAACCGTTCACTTGGGGACTCCTACTGTGGGCACATGGAAAATATTCTATCTCTGGGGTGATCAATTTGCCAGAGCTTCACTACTTCTAGCCTAGGATTGGAAATGAGGGAAGTGCCGCCTCTTATTTATAGATTTGGTGGTGGACCACGATATTGCGGCTCATGCTATATCGCGTCTCATCAATAACCATGAAGAGGAGAAATCAACTTACCTCAAGGAGGTGGAATCATCTTTGCCAATACTACAATCACTAGATGAAATTGAGGCAAAGATCAATAAGATGAAGGAATGGATACATGAGAAATGTGGAGAATATTCCAACACTATTAGAGGTAGAACCATGACGAACCAAGAAGCAAGATAGAACACCCTTAGATAATTGGAAAGAAGGGTTGAGGGGAATAAGAACTCAACTACTAATCATACATATCAATGTAACATTTTCCTGTATGATCAGCACAAAGGTCAATGCCCAGTCTTGTCACATTTACGTGAGCATTGGAAAAGAATGTTATATCCAAATTTCATACAAAAATATTCTGTTCAATCATAGTGGCAAAAACCCTAGTCATGGGGGAGGCCACAATAAAACTGGTCACACCCTTCATACCATCTGAACCAAAGCACTTATCATGTTCAGCATCTTGTTTCCTCAACTAGATTAGCATCCTCTACTTCACCTCATCATTATCATTCTCTTGAGTACTATCCACTGATACCCTTCCCAACAAAATCACCACCTCATGTGCCTTACACTTCTTCTCAAACTCAATATTCTCATCCTTCATCTCCTTCTGCATCGCCACCAGTTATGCCTGAAGGTTTTGCACCACAACACCAACCCACAAACATTACTTGTGCTGCTACGGTCAATAGTAGTGGAGGTCCTCCACAACATCAAAAGCATCCTTTCTTTATGCACGACTAAAGAAAGAGACAGCATGCTCCCGAAACCACTGCATCCTCCAACCTAGTGCAAGTTCAACATTGTGATGCATCTGTCTCCTTGAACATAATGTCTCCTGTCACCTTATCAGGGCCATCAATCAACACTCCAACAACCATGCAGCCCAATGAATATAACCATGTAGGGAGACATATTAATCCTTGCATACCATCTTACGGTCACGGGTGCCATAGTGGGTCAACTCCTTATCAATTAACCACATCTTATAATTTTCCCCACTATGCCTACTTAAATCAGGTATGTGAACCTCAATTTGGGTACATTCTTGCCACCACATCAAAAGACACCCAATGGTTTGGATATGACCAAACTCTAATATTTCCCACATGCATGGATCTGCATTTTCCATTTATTAGTTCCAGCCATGCTCAAAAGTCTAGTTATGGAGGATATGCTCCATTCTAACAAACAGAATTAATAAATGTTTTTCCTTTTCTTTAATTTTACAATTTTTTTCTAGTTTTTCATCTTTCAATTTGTTTTTTTATCTTTTTATTTATTGTTTTAGCTTTTTATTTATTTTTTTGTCTTTTTATCTTTTTATGGGTAATCTCATCTATGAATAAAACACTCATGTGACTCATTGGTTGAGGTGTTGTTCTATCTTATCAAGTCTCAGGTGGCTAATTATTTGGATAGCGAGCCCACCACATCCACCCAACCATTCTATTAATAATAGGTTCTACTCTGGGCATGATGATACTCTTGTCATCATGAAAAGTTAAAAGTAATTTTGTGCTCATTATGCCCAAAGCAAAAAATGATGGACTAAGAGGGAATGACTAGGGTGTGACATCAAGGGGACTTGTGGATTCTCTTTGGTGACATTTGTAGGAGTTATCATGCAGCCTTGTTGTACTAAGATCATTGTAGATCTAACAAAAAATGGAAGTAAGATTAATAAGGGCACTCAATAAAGAAACCCAATGCTATTCTAGGGGGTCCCATTGGAAAGACATGCACCCATGCCTGAAGGTAGGTGGCTTCTCTGGATTACGCATCAAAAACAAAAAAAGAAAAAAAAAAGAGATAGAAGAGAAAGTGTGCCAAAACAACCAGATAAAAACAAATGTGCTACAAAGAAATTTTGAATCACTCCTCCGTTGAAAAAAATGCCAAGTGATCATATGCCTTGTTGTCATGATGCTCTCATGGTTGTCCATCATTGGATGAAACAATGCGATGTCACTGATCGGAGGAATGGACTTGGTCTTGATTTTGGAGCGATAGGCTAATGACACATTAATCACACCCTACACTTAGACTTCATTGTGCCTTGGATTAGTTACCTCATGTTCTAATCTTTGTAATCCCTTCTACGATTCATCCCATCTCACTGTTCATGTATTTGTGACTCGTGTCTTGTGTAGCATTGAATTCATATCTCATCACGGTCGTATCTACATGTGTGTGTTTTGGAGCTAGTGTGGATTACATTTAACCCTTTTAGTGCCTATAGACATTTTTGGATATAGTTACATAAGGGCATGATAGGTAGGAACCTCCTTTGGGGAAGATCCACTTGCGTGACTTTTGTAATTTGTACTTGTTGTACACCACCACATCATTTTATACCCTCCAAGTAATTCATTGCCAAATCTATTCTTTCCCTTGTCATCATTTTATTAAACGTTCCTCAAAACCATTACATGTCCTTTTATGTGTCATCTAAACAAATCGGGTCTGACATTAAACTTTTAGGGTAACTTCCTTGAAAAAATTTCTAACTCTAAAATCACACTAAGTAAAGAATTCAATATTTATTAAAGGCAATGAGTAAGGTGTTGGCACATTTGGCCATTCCATGGAACAGTTGAAATATTTTATTCAAAATTGGAGGAATCTATGGTTGTAAATTTACAAGTAAATTACAGCTTTAGTATTGAGGGTTGATGGGTGTTTTTAGAAGATTGATTCACTGGTAAAGAATTTGATGTTGAAGCCTTCTGGGTACAAGATGAAAGTGCCAGATTATTCCTTTATTAAAGATCAGAGGATAGTACTATGGCAAGGAAGGAAGTATTTTATTTACGTGGAAAGCACTAAGTTGTAGATCCTGGTTGTTAAACTCGGTCGTATCCTTAAGATAACATTTGAAAATCCTTGCAAATCAAAAATTAAACAAAAATCAGCAACGCCTCGCTTATTTTGAAAGATTATGAAATAATATCAATGAAGGAAAAGGAAGACCGCGGTGTTCTTGGAAGATACACGGCCACCGCAAGGTCACAGCCAAGCCAACAAACACCACCACAGTCGTTGCTCTACACCGCCACCATTGACGTTGCTTGAAATGCTGATTCGGAACAAGCGCAAAAAGTTGGAGGCGATCCCAAGGTGCACCGAAACCCTACACAAACCACTGCGCAACATTCATCTTGGCGCAAATAGACATCTTTGCCATAAACGCAGGGATATTATTTATGAAAAAAAATCAAAACCCTCATCTACGAAATACACAGAGAAAGGAGTCACACCTTGTTGAAACCCCAATTTTGATGTTAAGTTTTGCAGGCCATAGTGGTTTCTATTGTGCGGGCTGCAATAGCTCAGAAGGTTCCTGCGGTTTCTCTGGACGCAGATCCACAATACATTAGCCCCTAGTCCTACAATAAATGACAATGGCGATGACGATTCAAAAAAATTTAACAAACGCAGGAAGCCCTAAGCCAATTTGGGGGCAAAACAAAAATCTCTGGCAACCGAAACCCTCTATTTAAACAGTATGTTCAGCACATCGTTCTTCAAGAAAAACCCTTCTCCTCCAGCAATTGAACATCACACCACGTGACAACGGAGCCAGATGCAGTTGCAGAACCTTCTCCCGCGGTGGCAGTTGGTTACGATTTTGCAGGGCCTTATTGTGCGGTGGCAGTTCAAACATACAGTTTTGGTTGATACAGCACTTTGGATCTTAGGTAGAACATGTGTCGGTTCTTACAGGTTTTGTGTAGAGAAAGGAGAAAACGAACCAGCTGATTACGCCTGCTATTTTGGAACTATTGCTGATTATCTGCGCGATTTACCAGGGAAGACAAAGAAGAATTATTTTAACCCATTCATTAACTCTGCCGCTTTCACCAAAATATATGTAAAATTATTTCATTACTACCACTCATATTTGAATTTACAAAAGCATCGGGTGATTAAAATATCTAACAAATTAATCTACATATATACATATATATAGATATAATAACCATTAATGAAGTACATATAGTGTGAAGCCCTGTTTTTAAAAACTTACCTTTAATTATCCCAAGTCATAAAATATTATTTTAAAACATTATTATATATAAGTTGCTACCCATAAAAATATTTGCAATATTGATGTTAAAATATTTATTTGTAATATCACATTACATTTAATATAAATATTAATGCTAGCATAAATTTCTCCTAATTCTATGTATAACTTCCTAACTCCCTAATTACATAACTTTCTCCTAACTTGTTGGGCAAGTAATCTTCTAATTGGTTGGCCAAGTTACTTGGGAGAGAAGTTAGGTGAGATATTTTTAAATATGTAACTTCCCTACCTACCTTTGAACCCTATAAAAAGGCTTCAGGGGTCAAGGAAAAAATGAAAAAGGAAAAAAATTTTAGGAAGCTCAATTTTTTGGAAGGGTCTCATTTTTTTGAAAGGAGGACTTTTGGGAGGTCTCATACATTACACTTTTGAGAAGACATTGGGATCACACTTGGGCTCTCACTCGAAGACACACTTGGGGTCTTGAGAAGAGCTTTGTAAAGAAGAAATTGTGAACGACTGCTTGTAAGATGGCTTGCTAGAGTAAAGATTTCAGCCTCTTTGTCATGGTCCTGTGAGTTATGTATTTTATTTTTTGTTTTGTTTAAATTATTTAGCTAGTGGTTTAGATAGTATCATCCTTGGCAAGTAATTTTTGGATTTTTAGATTGCTCTTACTGTTCTTGTTGCTCGATAGATATTTCTATTAAAATTTTGTCATAGAAGCGCTTGTGTCTAAAAGCCTTAAGAGCATTTTAGTAGTAAATTTCATTATTGTGCAACATGTGGGAACTACTATTGGGATTGTTGTAAGAGAGCCTTTGTTTGTAGTCACACCGTTGAACAATTCAGTAGTTGAGAGGGTTCAGAAAATATTTGGTATTTTGATGGGACCAGAATAGCTTCTTTTTATCTTTAAAGTGAATTTCCATGGTATTTCAATCAGAAATTTTCAATTCTTTTAAAGGTTCTATTTGAATGCAATCATTGACATCTATTACCTAGTCAAAATGGAGTCTTGTACATGGTAGTTTA
>MNCI01021244.1:76456-87764 GCA_015680685.1 Gnetum montanum | reverse complement strand
CAACAGCACACACACATACTCACATTAACTACTGAGTTTATTTGGAGGTATCTGGGCCTTGGTGTTGCCAGAGACCAGCAGGCACCTAAATCCTATTCGAGGACACTCGTTGGCGGTCACGTCCCAAACGGTCGCGAACATAAGGTATGAAATAATTGAACTTTTTTCAATAACCTTACTAACAATTGATCTTTGTGTGATTATAGATGGCCCCTAAAAGAGGACAACAAGGAGGACCTTCTCAAGGTGCAACTGAACGCCCAAGGGGAGGTAGAGCCCAAGGACCTAATGTAGAACATGCAGAGCAAGAGGTGAAATTATTTAGCATCCATCAAGGAACTCATGTCATTGCACAATCTGGCCAAGAAAAAGGTGGAGAGGTCAGGGCCTAGGCCTATGAAGAGGAATGATAGCTATTTGTAGCATGGCATGTTAAGGCCAATCAAGTGTTCCCGCAGTTGCCATGTCCATGGAAAGTATCGACTCCATCAAACATTGGAACGTCAACATGGAGGGCTCATAATCCTTAGATAGAAGAGGAGAAACATTAGGTGCTTCTTCAATGGTATCAATCTCAGAAGCCTGGAGCGCAAGACAAAGGAAAGGCACCCATGGAGGAGCCACCACCACCGGGAACCCCATGAGTTCCACAAGTTTTATCTTTTGTGTTTGTGTCCAAATTTTGTTTAGTCCCATATTACGGCATGAAATAGTCCATGGTCATTCAATAATCTCATACCTATCCCTTGTTTGTAATTGAATGAACTTGTTCCACACTTTATTTGACTCGAGGACAAGTTGTTATTTAATCATGGGGGTATGATGAATCATGGTTTATCAGGTGCTGACATTAGACCCTTGACATCGAACCCTTAACATTGGACCCTCGATATCAAAACCTTGATATCAGGTACGTGATATCGCAACTTGGATAATGATATCAAATACACGATATTGTGATTCTTGTGTAAACCTATAAATACCACATTTAGGTGCACAGGAGTCAGTAGGTAGAAATAGAGTCTTTTTGTTCATTTTTTAGTTCATCTTAATTCTTTCCCCAGTGCATGCCCATAGTCTTGTAATTTTACAGAACCTTTATTTGAGTGTGACGTACTTGGACATGCACATGACCGAAAATAAAGATTGAGATTACTTCATCATTGCAACATTTACTTAGTTTTAACTGCTTAATTGTTATTCTTATTTATTGTTTTCTTAATTAATATTTCTTTACCTTCATCTATTATCCCTCTTATTAAATGCAAAATAAGTACAACTTAATCATGAGCATTTAAGTGTGACTACTTGGTATCCCAATAGTGTATTTAGGAGTGCTTAAGTAACATGTGCTTGGTAATCCCAGAAGTAGTACACGAGGTCCAAGATGTGTACGAATGATTAAGGATGGATGCTCATTGTACTTAGGCTAGCATAGATTTTGCTTCTCATTCCCTATTAGCTTAAAAACAAAGTTATTTTCCATTGCCTCTAGGAGTAGCACTAGTTTAGGATCACATCATACACCTCACTCTGGACTAAACCATATGTGACAAAGCAAATACTAGTCTAGGTGGGAAGATAATGAACTACGATCAACGTGTAACTATCTAAATACCACAACTAGCCCGTTTGTGGAGTTCGACCGGATCATGCATGAACACTAGTATTCGTATGGTTGAGTGTAGGGGTACCTTGCCACTCATCAGTTACCAAATGTTAAGCATTTCTAGGTTACCAAGCACTACACATATGCTCGAAGTGGTTATGCTTGTGTTCATTAATAATTCAAAATTAATTACTTAATTAAAGTGCATTAAGGTAAAGTGCATGGATATTAAATGCATTAAAGGAAATATTCATCTATTCTTAGTGCTGCAAGGATTATCAAAATGGCTCATCTTTATTTCCATCACACTATTGTGCTTAGGTACATTAGTGCTCAAATAAAGATCTATACACACTCAAACTCCTACTGCAAGCACTTAGAAATGTTCTAACTCTGGAATGGCTAAACTACAAGAACTTCATTACTCTACCAAAAAACTAATAATGGAAACTGTGTGTCCAAGTGCTATATTTATAGGTCGACATATACCTTGTGATATTGGATATTTGACATCGCATCGTGGGGTTTGATATCAAATATCTGATATCGAGGCTCCAATATCACATATCCAATATTGGAGCACATAAAAACATGATTCATTACTATCTATGTTCAGATTGATCACAGTGCTATTAGGTTTTTGATGAACAAACTAGTGGTAAGTTTGGCATTGATAAGATGGCTTATTATCTTACATGAATTTAACATCATCATGATCAACCAAAAGGGAATTGAAAATGTTGTAGTTGATCACCTGTCAAGATTAAGATGGGAGCCCCAAGAAAATGAAGAACCACTATTAGACCAATTTCTTGATGAAAATTTACTCACAAATATAGCAATGATTGCAGATTCGATAGTTAAGTTATGGATTACTGATTACATGACATATCTTACTACACAAGAACTTCTTCTTGAATGGGATAAGAAACATAAAGAATAGTTCCTCCACAGGGTAAAATGGTATATGGAAATTGATGAAAACCTTTACAGGATATGTGTTAATGGATTGATAAGATAGTGTGTTCTAGAAGAAAGTCAACAAAGAGTCTTACAAGATGCACATGAAGAACCATGTGGTGGTCACTCTGCAGGATGATGAACATTGCTAAAATTAATGGTAGTAGGCTACTTCTGGCCTACCATATTTAGGGATGCACACCCATTTGCATAATATTATGAGAAATGCTAAATAGATGGAGGATTGACGACCAAAAATGAAGGGCCACAATAGTGGATGCAACCATTAGAACCTTTTGACATTTGGGGAATTGACTTTATGGGACCCATCACGCCAATGTCAAATTGGAAGTCCTATATCATAGTAATCGTTGATTATTACATAAAATGGGTAGAAGTAGCTGTAGTTAAAGGTTACATAGCCACAATAGTTGTCAATTTCTTTCAACAACATGCGATGAATAGATTCAAAGTACTATGTATGCTAATATCAAATAATAAAACTCACTTTACATGAGCTATATTTAAAAAGCTAATGCAACAACTTGGAGTTAATCACAAATAAACTACACCTTATCACCCCTAAGCAAATGATCAAGTTGAAGTGACTAGCAGACAAATCACAAGAAGATTAACAAGAAATGTTAGTTGATATAGGAAGGACTAGAGCACTAGACTTAATGATGCTCTATGAGCATATAGATTAACCTGGAATCTTCCTATAGGGTATTCACCATATGAATTAGTTTATGGAAAACTGCCTACTTTACCAATCCAAACAGAACTAAATACCCTTGCAACTACCAGTACCCTTGGCATAAATCTCAAGTTAGATTAAAAAGAACATCTAATGAATCTAAATCTCCTAGATGAAAATTGACTCATAACTCAAATGAGTAATGAGGTCCATAAGAAATACTCTAAATGTAAACTTGAAGCCAAATAAGACAAGTGTCCATCAAGCCTAGCAATAAAGTCCTTTACTATAACCCCAATCATTTTCCACAAAAGACTAAGTTCCAAACTCTTTGGGAAAGACCTTATATCATCCATGCTATGTACCAATCTAGCATCATGTAAATTTACTATCTAGCAAATCCACAAAAAACTTATTCTTGTCAAAATTCAATAGGTGAAATCATTTTGTGACTTTCCTTACTCCTCCAAGGACACTACCATGCCCAAAAAACCATTTATTGCCTCTTCAATCTTCAAAATTTTCACTCTAAATGATAGTGGTGGAGGTGTCAGGTTTGACACTTACACACAAAATCCTCCTCCATTCTTGTCATATTTTTTCTATTTCTTACCAAACTTTTACATTCTTTTATACCTTTTTGATTTCTTAACCAATGTTCATTTCTTAATCATTTTTTATTCTTTAATATCTTTCAAATTATTTATACATTATTCTATTCTTACCATTTTTCTGTAATTCTTACTATATTTCATGTATATATTTTTGTTGAATTTTTGAATAAAGTATAAAGGAATAAAATAAGATGTAGTCCAAATAATGAAAATTCCACACTATGTTATCAAATCATTAAAGGATTCATTATGTATGTGGTGCGACCACATCATTCATCCACTCATTTCCAACAATAAGAGGTTCTTACCATGGACATAATAACATTATTTCCACAATAAAACTGAAATAAACTTGTGATCATTATGCCTGGATAGAAAAGAGAAGAACCAAGTAGAAAAGAAAAATGTGTAACATCAAGGATATTTGTGGATTCCCTAAAGCTACTACTATAAGTCTTATATTGCTAATAGGTTATATTATTCACTTGAGTTCTAACAAAAAATGGAAGTATGTCTAAAATAAATGTTGCCTTATCATGTCACTAGAAAGACATGTTATCCATGCCTAAAGGTAGTCATCTGGTAAGGCTGACATAGTAATAACCTAATAAATGCATAGAATAAAAATTTCTAAGGGTTCCACTAGAAAGACATGTTACCTATGCTTGAAGGTAGGCGACTTCTTAGAAATTTCAAGAGTTCTTGGACTCGCATTGGTTACAGGGCTAGAAAGACATGTTACCCATGCCTGAAGGCACTTCTTTGTCCAATGGCCAAGTCTCCTTCAAAATAAAGTGTGTTGTTAATAAACTACTTACTTGAACTTCTTTGGTAATTGTTAATACTCGTTGCAGTTGTGATAGTCTTGTGGTTGTTAGTTTTGGGATGATACAATGCAATGTTACTGGTAAGCAATAAGGAGTTGGCTTAGATTTGGGAAAAAAGGGCTAATGATTGCCTTAATCATACATCACACATAGAATTCATTATGTTCATTGTAAGACACTTCCTATCCCAATAATCCAATCCCTGCTACTCCCATTCCACCTCATTACTATATACAATCATAATTTAATGGTTTTGTATAATATAGTATTATTTTCTGATTGAGGTAATACTAACATGTATGTTTTGGAAGACAAGTATGTTTTACATTCAACTCCTTGAGTGCTTACAAACACTTTTAGGTGTGGTTATATAAGGACACTAAGGGCTAGTGACTACTTTGGGGAAGACCCACTTATATAGCTCTTGTGCTTCATACCAAATGACTGATCCCACATCATTTTATGCCTTCAAGAACACTTAAGAAATCATTGTTACTTTCCTGCATACTTATCTTCAATCATACATTTGGTGATTTTTACCAACCATCTTCTAAAAACTTAATTGAATTTCCTTACCCAAATTCCTTCTTTTACATATTTTTGATGATAAATTCTTATACTTTGAGTATTACCCATGATCAAGAACCCTTGGGACCATCTCTATACGTTCTAGACTATCCATTGTGCTCAATTCTTCCATCAAAAATAGCTCAAAATCTTAAGAAATTCAAAGGCGATATCGATGTATTAGCCCTTGCGATATTGCATTCACAATGTCATATCTATGATGTATCCTTGATAAAATTATATATATATATGCACAAGGAGTTACAAAATTTTTCATTTCTCTCATTTCATGCATAGGGAGTTCATGTTGTTTTTTTGAGCCCCTAACACTCGAACTTCTAAGCTTCATAACTTCCACACTAGAACTTCAATTTGCATGATTCTTCAACCCTTTTGTTCATGGAGTAACCAACTTAGTCATGGAGAAAGTGTTGTGCATAGTTTGTGGGATTTGCATCAAATTTTTTCTAACACCTAGAAGATCATATTAAGGGTAAGAATAATAAGAATTAATCACATTTTAACTTAATAACTAAATAAAGGCTAATAAACTTAACAATTCTTTCCAATTAACAATTCAAATACATGTTAACCAAGAGATTAACAATTATGAGAAGTCATAAAGAATAAACTTGTTTGTAAAACATTAGAAAATGTAACAAATAAGGATTTCTTTCAAAATTTTCTAACTTTGTAATTTAAATGAGAGCTAAAAAGTAATAATAAGGATTGATCTTGATCAAACCCAAGAACTTGGGAGAGGATTATGAACTATTAAGAACTTATTTGAAATCTTTGGGTGATCTTAAATGAATCATTTATGATTGTAGATGGCTCCTAATAGACCAATAACTAAAGGACCCTCATAACAAAGGGGTAAGAGATCCAAAGAAAGAGGACAAGCTAGAGAATAAACTCCTCAAGCTAAGCAAGAGTTCTAATCCTATAGTATCCATTATCCTACACCTATGATGGGTAAATCCACACAAGCTGAAGTTGATGCACCACCTACTCAAGAGCAAGGACAATGCCTCATGCTGTTAAATGAATGTCTTCAAGCCATTCAAGAAAAATCCATCATGTCCACTATCATAGTGGATCTCAACTTTGGACCATTCATGGAGTTTACCCCTATTAATGTTTTAGAACAACTCTAAGCCTCTCCTCTTTGGCTTGCAATCTCATGCAATGATGAATGATACTTGGAAAAAGTATACCAACTTTGGAAAAATAAGCAAGACGATGTCATGGTAAAGACAGAAGAAATCATAGTGCCCTATTTAGTTGAGGTGATAGCCAAGGCACTAATTCCCAATGTTGGAGCCAACATAGCACAAATCCCTACAAGGTCTAACATAGAGGTAAGGAAGTTATGGCTGCAAAGGGCCTATGGGACAAGTGAGAAAGAATATAGTGAATTGCCCACATCAAAGAAAATCTATTTTAAAATTGGAACCTAACATCTCTTCCCAACCAAAAGGCTAAATAGAATTTCCACCTATGCAGCCAAAGGAAGTGCTATCTTAATGGAGAAATTCCAATCTAATATGGATAATTTGTTATTTTTGGAAATTTAGAGGAGATTTAGGAAAAAGGCACGGAAACTCACCCTACCATTCCCTTGCCTTATTAGAAGATTGTGTTGACAAACAGGAATTCTAAGATACACTAATGATATTTTTTGTAAAGCCCAAAATGCTTCATATGCCAAAATTTTAAAACCAATGCCTTCAAAGAAAGATTAACTAGAGAAGCCAGCATGCATTGATAGAGCAACTAGATCTACACTGGTCAGAAATATTCCAGCCTCGGGACAAAAGCAAGCAGGATCCAATGGGTCAACACTAGCCATTGATAAACTAGGGCAAAGTGCTCTACCAACATAGCAAGAATACAAACCCTAAATGAGTCATTTGTAACAAATAGCTAAAATAATAAGTTGGTGAAGTAGAGCAGTCTCTAGCATATATAGAGTAAGAGACAATCCAAGTAGACTTGCAGTATCAATAGGACCAACTAGTCGTCGACTCTCATTGCAAGTAGGAAAGAATGAAGAATGGACACAACAAATATCATGGAATCTTACATCCTTTTAGGTAATGCTAGAAATATGAGAAGGAGCCACAGTGGTGGTTATGCAATATTACGATGCAACAAGAGTAATAGATATTATAACAAATCATATTAAAGAATCCTTTAATGTTCTCATAATGTCACTGATAGATATCATGGAGCAAAAGATGTTGAAACCATAGCCAGAACATTCATCGCGCCATAAGAGCATGAATACATTTTGGAACGATTGTTACAAACTAGGCAAGCAATGCAAAATCTCTTTGATATCCCAAGTGCTATCATTGTAGTATAGTCAAAATTGATTACCACCAAGGACAAGTTGGTCATGGTAGACACTAGAGTAAAGCATGCAAAAAATGAAGTGTAGAGGCTACAAGCAAAATTAGCTACATTAGGAGCAGAAAGGCAAGACCCTACATGATATATTGCTCCAAACCAGCTCAAAAAATTTAGAACTGAACAAATGGCTCAACTAATGGCCAAATACATCCAAATGAAGATGGAAAAAGAAAAGGCAACATGGAGTGCCTCAGTGGAAGAAGCACAAACATACGTTCATGTTAAAGCCTTAACTACCTTGGAAGAAGAAAATAGGAAAATTGCTATAGACAATATAAGGTTGACCAACATTAAGAAATAAAAGAATATGCTAGAAGAAAGCATCCATCAACTACAAGAGTAGTTTGCCAGAGTCAACCTTAATATGAGGAAATTGACTAGAGAAAACATGATCCTATCAATGGCAGAAGTACATGTAGTTTGACAAAAGTTAGCCATCGAGATCAATGCATGGCAAAATGAGGATAAGAAACATGAATAAATGAAGGAGCACATTAGGGATCAAGTGGGCATGTATAAATAGATCAATGAAAAAGAAATCTAAATGGCTAAAGCTAAGATTAGCTCCATCATAATATAGACACCTTATTGGTAGCCTTTCCTACATAGTCTTGACCATGTGCACCAATCCAAGATTAAGAACAAGGACCTATAGATAGAGGATTTGACAAAATACATGGGATTAGCAAATCTTTGATATGATAATCTAGCCATGTTAATAGTAGGTAGGCCCAGAATAGAATTGAAGTAGCAAGTAGTCACAGTATATGCATTATATGAGAAAGAGTTTGCAGACAGGAAAGATGCATAATAAAAGCTTCACATTGAAAACTTTGAGCTCCCAGTGGTCAAAGCTAACTACCAAGAGTAGAAGGATGTAGTAGCAAATCTAGCTAGAAGGATGATAGATTAACAAGAATTAAGAAAGATAGCTAGAGCTTTTGAAGAAGAAAGAAGGTAGCTTGCAGCTTAGTATGTGAAAGCCAATAGAATGTTCCCACAGTTACCATGCCCATGGGAAGTACTAACTCTATCAAACATTGCTAAATTTGCTTGGATGGTACATGACCCAAGATTAGAGGAAGAGAGGCTTCATGCATCACTTAATAGGTACCAATTTCATAAGCCTAATGGCAAAGAAAAGAAGCTGATGGAGGAGCCATCATCACCTAGAACTTGAAGACTACATCAAGCTTGTTTGTCATGTTTTGTTTTTTCTTATTTTGTTTTTGTCATATGTGTTAATCATGTGATGCATGATAATTTTGTAAACATGACTTGAACCACAATGCGACATTCATAGTAGAGTTAGTCATGTATATAAGTCATCATGTCAAATTTTGTATATGATCCCATAATTTTGTAAGAAACTCTATACTCCTTTTTGTTTTAACTTGAGGATGAGTTTTTAGTCAATCATGGGGGTATGATAAAACCTTTGTTATGCAGCCTATAATATTGTAGCTATGCATATGTTATCGTAGATGCAATGTAGTGGGCCATGATTATACCCATAAATACCAATCCACCATCATGTCAAAACAATAACTTTCGCCCAACACTTAGCTAGCTTTTTACAATTTGTTTCTATAACTTAAACTTAGAGTTAGAGTTAATGCTCCTAGTATGGGGGTTAACAGTTGTACAGAGTCTTTATTTGAATGGATTCTTTTTTGACACAATTCATGATCAGCAATAAAGATCGAAATTGTTTCTCATCATGACAACATCTCACTTAGTTTAATTTTACTTTCCAGCATGTTTACTTTCATCATGTCATTTACAATTTCTAAACACTTTACTTTTCCAACGTCCCTTAGTAATGCAATATAAGTATAGCTAGTTTTGAGCGAAACGTGTAACTATTGGGTAACCCAGCAGTAACTTCACTTGATTTGCTTAATAGTGAATTCACTTGGTAATCCTATTGACAATTACATTAGCCTAAGATGTGTATAGCAAGCTAGGAACAAATACTTATCGCCATAGGCTAGATTAGATTTATATTTTTGTCACACTTAGACTTAGCATTCATATCCATTTTCATCATATTTACACTTAGCTACATTAAGAGCTAGACAATATCATCATATCATATACCTCACTAAAAGTTAAACCACACCACATGCACTTCGCTAACTCTATGTTAGAAGACAACAATCATGAATAGAACATCAACTGCTAGTATTTTTACATTGTCCATCCATGGATTACGATTAGGTCACACGTGAACACTCGTAACTTGTATGGTTGAGTGTTGAAATACCCAATTGCTCATCACCTGTCAAACACAACATAAGAGTACACAACTATTTAGTCATGATTAGAGGCATTGGATATGCCATAAGTAAACGAGCATGTAATTAGATCGACGTGATGTGCACAACCACACAAGCACACACACACAAAATATTAAAACCCTTAGAGAACTAAGACATATTCCTATACTAATGTTTCTATTTATAAGCCCCACTTTAAAGAGAAGGCTGGTGGCCTGAGCTAGGAAAGTGAACCCTCCTAAGCAAGGCTACATATCCTTATGACAAGGTTTACAAGGAATTAGGGCCCATGTAGTTTTATAATGATTGTTAAGATAGTATGGATTTGATAATATCTCCACATTCCTCTAGCCCTTGTTTGGAAGGGAAATAACTTTTGATCCACTAATAAAGCATATTTTCCTAAAAAGACTCATTTGCACATGTTTTTTATGAGTGCCTAGTTGCAAAACATGCTTGGAAATAGATATCTAGATTTTGCAATAAATTTCAACAAAGAATTAATGATATCAATCTTGGTAATCAACCTACTTTGACTATTACCTTTATTTGTATTTGGAATTATCTTTTGTCCCTTATTTTTCATTCTATTTGGAAGTCACATTGTGTAGTTATTTTCCAACAAGAACATAACTATGCCTTTTAGTTGTAATTTTATGTAGAAAAAATTCTAGTGAAGGTTTAACACTTAATTCATCTCTTGTAGTATTAATTCCTTTTATATGTGTGGACTCAAGTTGGAAAGCAACTATTAGCTTTTATTACAATTTCATTTTAATTTTAACTATTGCATTCTTTGTTGTTGCAAGAGAGTATTATTATTTTGTTTACAGAAAAGTGTTTAGTAATAACTAAAAAACCTTGTGATGATGGTTTTAAACGAGGGCAAGACCTTATCCTTTCCAAGTAGTAGAGTTCAAGGTGAAAAATACAATGAAAATAACACATCCTATGACCCCACCACAACATGTGAAAAATACAATGAAAATAACACATCCTATGACCCCACCACAACATGTGAAGGCCACCACAAGTAAGGGTAAAGTTGTGGTATACTTTTTTGGATTTCTTGGCCTGCATTAGTTTCAAAATTCTTTTCATAGAATTTTTTTTAAATGTATTATCCAATGCCTTTGACATATGCATGACATTTGCATCATGTTAGTATATGGTATATATAGTGAATGATAGATAGGTGAAGTCATTACCTTATTATGTTGTTAGACAAAAGGTTGCTCGTTTGAATCATACTTGAAACAAAAAAAATTTTAAATGTGTTATCCAATACCTTTGACATATGCATGACATTTGCATCATGCTAGTATATGGTATATATAGTG
>MNCI01021244.1:47071-67768 GCA_015680685.1 Gnetum montanum | reverse complement strand
AAAATACCAAAAAAATCACATACCTCAGACTTGCTTAACCATACACCGTGACACTTACAAGCAAGCCTGGGAAGACAACGAACGATTAACCCCAAGTGTTTCTTGTGGCGTTAAGGTTTTTAGTCTGCGGAGTTCGACCGGATCGCGCGTGTACGCTCATATTCGTATGGTTGAGTGTAGGGGTACCTCGCCACTCATCATAGTATTAATTCCTTTTATATGTGTGGACTCAAGTTGGAAAGCAACTATTAGCTTTTATTACAATTTCGTTTTAATTTTAACTATTGCATTCTTTGTTGTTGCAAGAGAGTATTATTATTTTGTTTACAGAGAAGTGTTTAGTAATAACTAAAAAACCTTGTGATGATGGTTTTAAACGAGGGCAAGACCTTATCCTTTCCAAGTAGTAGAGTTCAAGGTGAAAAATACAATGAAAATAACACATCCTATGACCCCACCACAACATGTGAAGGCCACCACAAGTAAGGGTAAAGTTGTGGTATACTTTTTTGGATTTCTTGGCCTGCATTAGTTTCAAAATTCTTTTCATAGAATTTTTTTTAAATGTATTATCCAATGCCTTTGACATATGCATGACATTTGCATCATGTTAGTATATGGTATATATAGTGAATGATAGATAGGTGAAGTCATTACCTTATTATGTTGTTAGACAAAAGGTTGCTCATTTGAATCATACTTGAAACAAAAAAAATTTTAAATGTGTTATCCAATACCTTTGACATATGCATGACATTTGCATCATGCTAGTATATGGTATATATAGTGTGAATGACAAATAGGTGAAGTGGTTACCTTATTATCTTGTTACACAAAAAGTTGCTCGTTTGAATCATACTTGCAATAGAAATTTTTTTAAATGTGTTATCTAATGCCTTTGACATATGCATGACATTTGCATCATGCTAGTATATGGTATATATAGTCAATGACAAATAGGTGAAGTGGTTACCTTATTATTTTATTACACAAAAGGTTGCTCGTTTGAATCATACTTGCAATAGAAATTTTTTTAAATGTGTTATCCAATGCCTTTGACATATGCATGACATTTGCATCATGCTAGTATATGGTATATATAGTTAATGATAGATAGGTGAGGTGGTTACCTTATTATCTTGTTATACAAAAGGTTGCTGATTTGAATCATACTTGCAACAAAAAGTTTTTTAAATGTGTTATCCAATGCCTTTGACATATGCATGACATTTGCATCATGTTAATATATGGTATATATAGTGAATGCAAAATAGGTGAAGTGGTTACCTTATTATCTTGTTACACAAAAGGTTGCCCGTTTGAATCATACTTGCAACATCATTATATTCTACCATAAATACTTTTAAGAAGCCATAAAGCTAAGAGCAATCCGCTAACGTGGAGGAAGCCGTTTATGCAACAGTTTGCAGTTTAGCGGAGTCATTGGCGGAGTCTTCACGTGATGAACGGTCCAATGACAAAGTAGTTCCACTTGTTTAAGCAATTCAATGGTTTCACGTTGAACCACAAAGGTAAATCCAAATATTTTTATATTGAGAAAGGTAAATCCTATTCAATGCGTACAATAATCACACTGCACAACTGCGCGCTGTTGTCACCGTTTGTGGTTCAGGTCTGTATCTGCAACAGTATGATATTTTGATTCCAAAGAGTCACGGTCTCTGATATGAGCATATTGGTGTTTATCCTGTGTTTTTCCTTTTTGTTTACTGGTGTCGATCAAATATTTGTCAAAAATATTGACGAGCATATAATGTTTTGTGAAGTTTTTATAGTATTATCCTAGAAAAACAATGGCGATCCTTTTTCCCCTGGGAAAGGATAAACCCTAGGTTTTATGTTTGCAATCTCGGCATTGAAAGCAATGCAGGCAGACAAAGTCTGTGAGCACAACATACACTGTTTAATTAGTTTTTTGTTTTAGTTTCAAGGAAGATCTGAAATGGAGGTGCAGTAGCTAAATTTGGCTGCCCTTTTCTAGGAAGCGTCATTTGAGATTTTTGTTTTACTTACTCGGTGATTGTTTTTGGTTTTTGGTTTGTTTTTGCTAACGGTTTCGAGCTATTCCATGTCAAATCCGCATTCTCGTTATTTAGAGTATTGAGATTGGCCTTTCTTTTTATAGTTGAATAATTTTTAATTTAGTTAGCTTAAAAAATGATGGCGATCCTTTTTCCCTAGGAAAGCATAAACCCTAGGTTTATGTTTGCAATCTTGGCATTGAAAGCAATGCAGGCAGACAAAGTCTGCGAGCACAACATACACTGTTTAATTAGTTTTTTGTTTTAGTTTCAAGGAAGATCTGAAATGGAGTTGCAGTAGCTAAATTTGCCTGCCCTTTTCTAGGAAGCGTCATTTGAGGTTTTTGTTTTACTTACTTGGTGATTGTTTTTGGTTTTTGGTTTGTTTTTGCTAACAGTTTCGAGCTATTCCATGTCAAATCCGCATTCTTGTTATTTAGAGTATTGAGATTGGCCTTTCTTTTTAGAGTTGAATAATTTTTAATTTAGTTAGCTTAAAAAATGATGAGCAGTCTATTACTGAGTTTGTGGATCGAAAATAATGTCGATTTCAAAGAGAAGGCTAAAAGTAATGAACAGAAAACTTAGTAGCCTTAAAAGTAGTTAGGCTATGTCCTACTATTTTAGGGAGCAGAGCGTTATTTCTCTGCGTAAAACCCCGTTTCTTTTACTAAAAAAGTATTCTTACCCGTTTCTCTAATGTACATGGGGTAGGAGGAGCGGGAATCTGCAAATTTAAAGATACAAACCGGAAACTTTTCTTGCCGGTCTCGAACTGATGCCCCATGGTTAACCGTGAGAGAATTATTATATCAGATTTAGAATATTTAATAAATTCCATACCTGTTGGATGTCGGTGATATTCGTTTGTTATGAAGATTTCTCTTGTATCGTTTACTGTAAAAGTCTTAGACATTGAAAGATGATGGTAACTTCTGAAATTATGATCCATAACTTTGATTTTATATAGATAGTGAATAAAGGTCAAGTGCATTACACTGGTAATCAGAATCAACGTGCATGATCTAGGTATACTACTTGCTAACTTGCTTGGTAACCACGCCATCCTTGGGGAAAACCGATAGCAGTTAATTGACATTTGCAAGTTGTTATTTTTTTACCTGTTGAAATGTTACTTTGTTGGTTTATACTTATCTGGCAGTGTTGTGTTGAATGGAATTTGTATATTTATTTTACAGATTTCAGAAAAATACAGATTTTAGAATTTTACTAGAGAAGGAGTAGCGGGAATCTCATTTACTATATCTCACTTCCAAGAAGAAAATCCTATCCAGTCATGCAGGCCATTACAACAGCAGAGTTTTGCAGACCATTTCCAACCAACACACATGCTGGTCAAGGGAAGAGGTATGGCATACAATACTTTCTTTGCTTTCTTCTCTTCATGATTAATGATGTGGTGCTGGAATTCCCAGCAATCAAGAACCCATAATGCTGATATCTATTTAGAACATTTATGTATACAATTTGTTGTGTTTGAGGTAATTATTTTTTGCATAGTGCATACTTCATTGGTTACATAGGGTAGCTGTGCATTTGATGTTGCGTTTTGGAATTCAGTTTTGACTTTTTCTGGTAGAGGATGCGTTGTTTCTTATTCCTGAGTTGTGTTGTAAGCCTTGCTGCTTTGTTTGATTTCAGGGTAAGCAAAATATTGACACCTGCAAGAGCGGCTGTTACGCAGGATGTATATCTTCCAATGCGGGGCCTTGAACTGAAAAACAGGTTTATCTGCTAGCTTATCAAATTTTCTGTTGATGTATTTTCTTAGTTGCATCTTTAATGAAAGGCTTTTTATTTTTCCATGATGCTTGGATCTTGCTTCAGTCTAAACACAGGGCATGGAGTTTTATTAGGATTTGCCTATGATAAGAAATAAGTTCAGATGTTTTTTCTAAACTCTGCAGAAATATGTTAAGTTCTTTTTTCACAGCACTTTGACAATTGGGGTCTTATATTATTTAATCAATATTTTCCTGATCTCTTATTGTTTCATGTTTAGGGTTGTAAGCAATGATTGCACGTTTTGTAATAAACCATTGCAATGATTTATAGCTTGTTGTTAAGGCTTCTGGTTGACTTCTACAAGTGGCAGGTTTAATAGTTTTGTATAGGAAATGACTGAAACTGAGTTTATTCAATAGACACCTAGAATCCACACATGGATGTTCTAGAGTAGAATACATAGTTTAATAAAGCTAGGGCATGGAGGTCTGCTACGATGTACCTATAATATGAAATATGCTGATATGCCTTTTAAATGCATAGTAGTGGGTTACGTCTCCTTTCCATATGATCGTGACAATCGCGGTTTTCTATATTGGAACTGAATCTCTTAAACTAGTATTTTATATTCTCATCTTGATCCATGTCTTTGAGTTGTAATCATTGCATGCTCGCTCAACCCCGGCGTATGGATGTATGTTGTAAAGATTGAATCTTCCAACATGATGGCTTTTGGTGAAGCACCTATTTATAAGTAGCCTGTCATCTGCGGTCCACCTATTTATAACCTAATTTGTTGCATGCATTATTTATATGGATTACAGAAACATATAACTTGTTTATTTGGCGTAATAGAAGCATTTAACGTTCTTTGTGGCTTTCATGCAGAACTGAAGGAGATGAGATAAAGAAGCTTAGATTGATTACAGCAGCTAAAACGCCATACCTACCCGATGGACGTTTTGACCTTGAAGCTTATGATGATCTTATTAACATGCAAATAGAAAGTGGTGTTGAGGGTGTGATTGTTGGAGGAACAACTGGGGAGGGGCATCTAATGAGCTGGGATGAACATATTATGCTTATAGGGCATACTGTTTACTATTTTGGTGAAAAAATTAAAGTCATTGGAAATACTGGTAGTAATTCAACAAGAGAGGCAATTCATGCAACTGAACAAGGGTTTGCTGTCGGAATGCACGCGGCTCTTCACATAAACCCGTACTATGGAAAGACGTCCCTTGAGGGTCTAGTTTTACATTTCAAAAATGTCCTTTCTATGGGTCCAACTATTATCTATAATGTGCCTGGCAGGACTGGACAAGATATCCCACCATCCTTGATCCTGAAACTTGTTGACAATTCAAACTTTGCTGGTATCAAAGAATGTGTAGGTAATGACCGTATTAAGGATTACACAAGCAAGGGTTTGACTGTCTGGAGTGGAAATGATGATGAGTGTCATGATGCAAGATGGGACTATGAAGCCAGAGGTGTTATATCAGTTACAAGTAATTTGATTCCAGGTTTGATGCATGATCTTATGTTTGGAGGGAAAAACTCAGATCTGAATGGAAAGTTGTTGCCTTTGATGGATTGGCTTTTCTGCGAGCCTAATCCTATTGCTCTCAATACAGCTTTGGCACAGCTTGGTGTGGTAAGGCCTGTATTTAGGTTGCCATATGCACCTCTCTCAATAGGGAAAAGAATGAAATTTTGTGAAATTGTTCAAGAAATTGGTCGTGAACATTTTGTTGGGGATAAAGAAGTTCAGGTTTTAGATGATGAGGATTTCATTATCGTAGGTAGATATTAATTGAAAAGCTGTTATGCAGGCTACTATTTTTGACATCTCTGGAATAACAGGCTATAGTATTTTGGGTGTTTTTTATTGTGTGGTGAATCTCAATTTTCAAATTGTCTTTACCGAGTACATTATGAAAAAAAAAGTGTGCTTTAGCATGTGTCAAGCATCCAGTTTTTGATCTTGCAGTTATTAGGATGCCATTAGGATTATCTTGCATGGCATTTCTTTTAAAGATTCAGAGGTGATCCTGTTTTTGTAAAATTTTTCAATTTGAATATCATCAATGGTTTTTTGGCACGTGCTTTCATTAAATGTGTAGAGTCTACCGTAACGACCTGTGCCATATGTGAATTTTTGTGTTTAATTATTTACAGGATAGCAAGTCTATGTCAAGTAGATGGAACTTTCATTCATTAATTTTTTTGAGAGAAGGAAAGAGATTACTCTTAAACATTCTTCTGTTTTGTTGAAAATTGGATTCCCGAATGAACATTAACCTTTTCCTTAAGTCCGGTTATTTATTTATTTACCACAATTACTTGCAGTGCGACAAAGGCATCATGATGATTAATTAAATGTAGTGTGACCTTGAGACACGTCTTGCTCGATTTTCCATATATAATAAACTTGATACAACATTCCTTCCATTCCCTTTAACCAAATAATCAAATAACCAGATATAGAATTTCCACGAGTTTGAAATGGGGGATTGGGAGTTTGAAATGGAGAATTGGGAGGAGGAAAAGGTGTTTTTTCGAGTGCACTTTGGAAATGGTATTTTCTGTAGTGGTATCGGTATGCTCTTGTTAATTGTCTTTTAAGACGGACGGTATGAGGTACGATGAACTTGGATTGATTCATCAAGGCATATGTTCTCAGCCATTTTATACATAAATCATATAATATGGTTCAACATTGTTGTCGCTTTTGCCATAAATCTTCTTTGCTTCTCATTTTCTTACCTTTTTGTTTTGTCTCCTCTTCTGGGTTATTTTGCCTCCATATCTATCTGTTTTGTGTAGTTGTTTCAGTTGTTTGTGATTATTTTATTTTGTTGGTTGTCTTTTGTTCTAAAATGTTATATTTTATAGATGTTTTTACTTTGTAATTGGATTTCATAGATTGTTGCTGCTGTTCAATGTACAAGATCTTATGTGCTAGCTAGCTAACTTTGTGTGTTTTCCTTACTACTTAGGATTATCAACAACTTTCCTTTTCATTGTGCCACCTTGCATGTGATGCCATCTTGGATTACCTACTTGATTGATGAACTTTACCCAATTAGCAATTTGCTAAATAAACTTGGTAGGATGATGACAATTATATATTTATTTTTTGTGTAATGTTGGGTCAATTGATAGTTGGGCCTCTTGACCAAAATGATATATTTTTATTATTTGGTCAAGTGAATCTTTTTCTTTTTCAAATTAATGAAATTTGAGGATTGATTTGCTTTCTCATGTTGGAAAAAAAATCAAAACCAATGTATTTTCTCTTGTAATAATTCACATGCAAAAATTCATTTGCTGGCCCAGCATTAAAATGATAATTATTTATTTTCTGTGACAAAGTGCAATTAGTACATACCTATAATAATTCTCGTGAAAAAAAGTAATCTTTTGGCTTAGTTAATTATTGATTTACTTTGACAAAGTTCAACAGATGCATATCAAAATAATAACTCCCATCAAAAAGTTCATCTATTGATGAAGAGTTAAGATGATAATAATTTATTTTTTATGGTAATTGGCCTCTTAACCAAAATCAATCCATTTCCTATATAAAAAAGTTAAATCAATTCCAAGTACCTAGTTTAGCTATGTTTGTATGGTATATATCTATTATTTAGTTAGGAGAATCTTTTTCTTTTTCAAATTAATGAAATCCCAAAATTGATTCATTCAAAATTAATTTTCATGTAGCAAAAAAAAAAAAAAAATCAGAGTCAATGTTTAATAATTTATTTTGTGTTGGCAATTTAGCCATTTACAAATTTATTTTCTGTGCCAAAGTCCAAGAAATTATTAATTAATTGCCAAAATTAACATATTTTTAAAAGATGTCTTTAGTCTTTCTTCTTAATTATCATAAGATTACCAAAGAAAATGCACACACAATGGTTATATATATTTTTCTTGTGGTGATTCTGTGATAAAGTCCAAGTAGTGAGACTCTTGGCCATGTTTTAACCTATATATATTTTTCTTGCGGTGATTCTGTGAGCAAGTCCAAGTAGTGAGACTCTTGGCCATGTTTTAACCTATGTGCTGGGGATTCACGGATCCGAAAATATTGCATGCATATTGCATGTATTTTGCATATCAGAAGCAGGAGTGGGAATAAAAGCACAGCAGATTCACCATGGGTACTTTCAGTTGAAGAAATAAAGAAAAAATAATTGTATGTAATCGCAGTGACTCAAATCTTTTATGAACAATCTTATTTTTGAATAATCCTTTGAAAAAATATATTTTAAATATTATAAAAAGCAGAAACTCGGTTGCTTTAAATATTTTTTTATATGTTAATTAACATACCAACATGCAAACCTAAACTCAGTTTTTCCAAATCCTCACGAATCCAAACATGTTGTGAATTGCGATTCCTCAATTCCAGAAGGAAAGCTTACGTATATTTGGGAAAGCACAAGCATGTAACCCGCTTAAGTCTGGAGAAGTGCAAAGTATCAAATACCGATTGTTTCTTTCCCAAACTTCTCTCAAATAGAATTTCTATTAATGCAGGCTTTGGAAATCATTGTTATGATTAAGCGCATCTTTTTAAGACAAAAGAGGATAACGGAAAGCACCTGTTCACTAAGGAATTCAACAACACTGCACAGAATCGCCGCGCGCCGAGGAAATCCTCCACCCTCGTCCATTTAACATCACAAACAAAAGCAGGTTGCAGGGCCTACCCTTATCCAATCTAAATGCAAAGTCATCATTTTCTTCACTGCTTTGGAATATAAATTTCCATCCAGTTGTTCCAAATAATTTTGGCATCCAATTTTGTTTTCTTGCAGCCCAAGCCCAAGTTGATTCCCTACTAAAGACAGCCATTGCGGTCCCGACTTGATACCACTTTTGCCTATGCCACAATCGGAAGGCCTACAAAGCTACATTGCATTCACAGGTTTCCTTCCATCGCCAAGACGACAAACATAAAGCAAACGGGTAACAGAAGAGCCTTCAGATGCGAAGAAACAAATCAAAATGACGTACCATTCAAATTTCAGAGACAACCCTGTCAAAACCAGACCGGATTTGCAGCACGGGAATAAAAAAGTACTGTCCCAGTCACGAAAGCGCACAGAATTTTCCATTCTCTCCCCACAAAAGAACACGAAGCAAAAGCAATGCAACGAAGCAAAGGCTGAGATTCGTGCCACAGCGGCTGCGGCCGGGGCTCCACTCTTTCGGCATACCATACACTTACAAATCATAAAGCAACCAAGTCTTTGCTTCCGCATCGGGTTTCAGACACAACACAGGCACATAAATAGAGACACACACACACAAAGCCCTGCTCACAAGACCACTCAAGCATCATCAGCAGCAGTTAAAAAAACCACCCAAAAAGATCATCCAAGCTCAAGAAACCTAAGCAGCAGCAGCAGCAGCAGAAGAAGAAGAAGAAGAATGCATAGCGGCAGTGGAAGAAAGGCCCCGGCAGGCAAACCCATGGTGTTGCAGATGATATGCAGCGCCATAGCAGCGATTCTGGTACTGGTGGTGGTGGCCGTGGTGGTGGTGTGGGCGAGCGTGAACCCGCACAAACCCAAGTACTACCTGAACAGCGTGGACGTTTCCCGGCTGGACGTCGACCCGGGCTCGTCGGTGGTGGACACGCGCCTGTCGGCCAAGCTCACGGCGCGCAACCCCAACCGGCACGTGGGCATCTACTACGACGAGATCCTGGCGTTCCTGCTGTACGGCTACCAGGAGATCGGGTGGGGTTCGTTGCAGCCGTTTTACCAGACGCACAAGAACACCACGGAGCTCACCCTGACGCTGTCCGGCTGGCAGCTGCGCCTGCCCCACGACGAGGCCCAAGATCTTTACAAGGAGAAAGTGGCGGGCGTTCTGGATGACGTGCACCTGGTTCTGCATGCGCGTGTCAGGTTCAAGGTTGGCCGCTGGAAGTCGGGCCACTACGACGTACGGATCAAATGCCGCCACCTCGCCGTCCATCCCGTCGGAACCTCCTCGCTCCACAACAAGAAGTGCCACGTCCACGTCTAGACCCAACCCTGTGTCACTCTTTTTTGTTCCGGTTTCTGGTTTTGTTTTTGTTCATTGTTCTTCTTGTTTGTGTTGCTTCCTCGGATGAGATGTAATTTGGTTTTTTGTTTGTTTATGTGGTTCGTTCGTTGTATGGTCCATCCCCGCTCTGTCCGGTTGGTGTGCTAGCACCGTTCGATTTGTAAGATTTTTTCATTGTTGTTTCCCGCTGCCGCTAATAAAGTGCTTTCCCTGTTTTTGCGCCTTGCGCCTCGTACCCGTCTTCGTTTTGTGCGAAGAGCCATGATTGTTTACCACGTTTGCTTGCACTTTAAAATGTTTAAATATGACATCTCAATATATTTTTGTTTTTAACTTACTTGCAATTTGTTAAAATTGAAGCTTTATGAGGTCCAAAGACCTATACACTATTACATTTTTAGTATTGATTTTCATTATGTCTATCAGCAACAACATATCGGTTAGAGGTTGGTTACATCGACTCAAAAATACTCATTCCGCTGTATTTAATCTCCTTTTCTGAACTCTCTTTTCTTTTCCAAACCCACATCATATAAAGAACATTAATTAAGCACTTGGTAGTTGTGCCCACATCATATAAAGAACATTAATTAAACACTTGGTAGTTGTGGCTTTTATCCTATCCTCTAAGATGTTTTGTAGCTGCTATCCTATCCTCTAAGATGTTTTGTATCTGCTAAATGGCAATGACACTGATGGTGTACACACATGAAGGTGAAACGCGTGCATTGTGCCATTTTGTGCAAATTTTCCATGGCACATCAAAAATTTCAAAGTGCACAGCAGCGAAATTGTGCATTGTGAGTGCACAGTAGCAAAATTGTGCATTATGTGTGCAATTGTTACAGAAAATTAGGTAAAAATAAAATAGAATGAAAACATTAATGTTAATTTGGCAATCTTTCTGCTCATGATATTTTATAATGCACTCTTGTTTTTCAAACTCAATGAAAAACCATTGAAAACTAGATTTCAGTTTCCTGCAAATGAAGTTCCCACCACCACATTTTAAGTCTGTACATTAGCAAAAAATGCAGTCTTTTTTCCCATGTGCATCATGATCAGCATTATGTGAAAATAAATACTTTAAATTAGCATAGAGCCAAAATGCTTGCATTAACTCCTCAATACTGGACCATAAACGTATTTATAATATACTTCGAAGTTTACGAGCTTACATGATAACTTTAACCACTGCATACTTAAAATCTCATCATTTAACTCCAAAATATAAAATCCCTTTAACATATCAAAAATACAGTTATTGCACCCATTCATGAATCTGTTGGTGAACCTTAAACTCGGCACTCGGATTATTGCAGTTCAAAAGTGTATGCCACACAAGTACATGTTCTTGCCAATTGAAAGAACCTATATTTCAATGGTAGCCAAGAAATTCACAAGATCCAATTCACACTCAAAGCACACATAATTGTGAATTCTTGTTTTGGTAAGTATAACCTAACCACAATGTTACCGACTTGTCCCGACTTCACCGAATAAGTGAAGCCTGAAAACTTGAACCGTAATTAAAAATGCCAAATCTGGACATTCATACCGAAAACTCCAGATGTAATAAGGTAAAGCCAACTTCGACTCCTAAGCTGCATACACAAGACCTGTTCAATTGACTTGTCTTCCATTTAGGAAAAAAGAACAAACAGAAACACGGAACAAAAAAGTGAAAATAAAGAAGCCGATATCATTGGCAAAGAGTTGTCCAATTTTATTCTCCAAAAAAGATTTCCCAAAGACATGATATCATTCCCAAACAATTACAACAGCTCTTCAACAAAAAGAAACTCAAGGCAGTCGATGTAAAAACTTGGCATATTAGCAAATTCAGGTCATCAACAGTTACAAAAAATATTGTTGACAGCCAAATTTTTCATACAGGAATCCTAAAACTGCAATTTTAAAGCGTATCGCTGATTGAAAAGAGTGATTCACGTTGCAGTAATAATTCTGTATGTTTTATACAATTCTCCAAATAATGATCCAATCACGGCGCAAGACAGCAATGACCTGTGCTTGTATCAAATCCGCTGCATATATCCTCTTCAAAAACAAAAATACTGCTCCTTTATCAATATCCATTCCCCATGCTGCTTCATGCACAGCCACACCTACAAAGATGTTTAGTTTCAGAAACATACCCTGTTACATCTTTTCACATGACTAAGCAACACAAGATTTTAACAGGTAAAAAGAATATTTTAGTAATAGAATAGTATTTGAAAGTCCAATTAGAATATTTTCGGGATCTTAGAGATCAACAAAGGGTCAAGGGTCTATTCCATGAGCAAATCAGCAACAATTATAGTAGTAATGATACAACTAATTCACACAAGATTAAAAACTGTCAGTTTTATTTGAACCATGTTTTATAGCAATATCACTAAGATGTAAGACAGTAATGAACTATTCAAATTTAGACAGGTTAGACTTGTTGAACATGTATCAAAAGAAAAAACACAGTAACATTATTTCTTAACGCAAAAGCTTTTCTAATAGACCAAATTAAAAAAATGTGATGACTCCATATAGCATATCCAACAATAAAAATGACAATTTACAAAAGTCTTCAACCTAGTAATGTATATTAGTATCTATATTATCTATATGGAAGTTAACAATCAGATGAACCAAACCTAGAATGAATAACTTAAAAACTTAGATCATGAGCCATCACAACCAATATACAATATCAAAGAACTATCATGGGCCACAAAAAACTCTATCAAAGATTTTTAAAAAAAGCTGAAACAAAGAAATTAATCATCAAACATCAACACATTAAAGATACAGGTTTGGGTATAATCCTTACATGGTATGCTCACATTAGCAAATTATCTAATGAAAACTCACATCATGTAAAAGAAACAAACTAAACAAGTAAATATACAATTGGAACTAACAAAAAATTAGCTTGCCTTTGCCTATTCTCACTTCCCATCTATAAGAAGGTAACATATTGTGATGAATTAAACAATTTGACACACGAAAAAAGTACACCTCAATCATCAACCTAAAATTGTTTGTCCAAACATAGTTATATTTAACAAAAAGGTGACACCATCTGATTCAATAAAAGGGGTCTGCCTTCGTAACCAACTCTCCTATTCACAATCTTGTACTAAAAATTAGCTCCACTAAGATTGCACAATGCAGCCGTAAGCTTTTTAGGCTGCAATAAATCTTCTACGTACAATTAACAGCTAAGCATGAACTAAATAGACACGATTATTTTCTGTAAAACTTTAGAACACATGTTGGCTTGCTGGACAACTACCTCCTAGACTATTGTTGAACTTGCTAGACATTAGCATCGACTTTCAAGTCTCTTTCTCCTAAAAGGACTAGACTTTAGTGTAGACTTTCAGGTCTCTCTCCTAAAAGGACCATGACTGATTAGCATGTGAGGGATGCACGACCAATAGAACAGATGAGAGTCAAATGAATCGATGCCCACTAACAATGTGTCATCAGTTCTACTTTGGTTAATGTTTTCAGGCCCTTAGTCATTCCCATAAAATAAATATTTAAGGATTAAACATTATTTGTTCTTACTAGAACTTAACATTCAAAGCATTCATTACTTTCAACTAGAGATTAGAAATTTGATATTAAAATCTAGAAAAAGTCATGATATAACCAGATATAGCTGTTGCCAACTCAATACTCAAAAATAGCAAGCAGCACATACTTGACAAAATAAGACCATTTGTTTGTTCCAAGCAAGATGTCTTCTAAAAGAAAGTTAGCTGCTCCCTATGTTCTAAGATAGCTATAGTGGCCGTTAAAATGCTGTTATAAAAATCAAACAGATCAATTAAAAGGAAACATTTCGTGAACGTAGATCCAACATACTTTCACTTTCTATCATCCTTGCAAAATTCAATTCCATGACATTGCATTTAGTAAAATTTACTAGCACAAAAAATCTGCATCATGGATAGATTTTCATGGAATTGATTATACATGAAAGGAGTCATTACTGTTCAATCCGTATGAAGGTTCTTTACCCCAGATAAAAGAACCCGGAACTAAAATAATTACTGATTAACATTCAAAATTTTAACAATTTTGCTGCCTAACTGACCAGCTGCACTAGCTATCAAACTAGGCAAACAACTAAAGATTTTTTGGAATTCATGCCAAAGTGTATGTTTTATTGAACAAAAGAATTCTCTAAAAATTTGGATTAAAACTAGGATAATGATGATGATGGATTAATGCTGTTATGAAAAAATAAAAATAAAAAACAAAAAACCTTTGAACTTTCTCAGCCATTTGCCAAAAGCATGTACGCATTCAAATTAGTATTTCAAACAAAATGAAACAGGGAAATTACCACTACACTAACTACAGCCCACCGTTATGTCTCTGGATCTGTTTTACTTAATGCAATGAGGTCAGGTGTATCTTGCTCATAAGACTTTTGACTTGCATCCTAAAAGTCACAGCTTCAATCCCAATAAGTTACCCTTACATATAAAAGAATTCTGTACAAGAAATGGCTAACACTGAATTCTGTTGGATCCCTAATGTCTAATCGTCACCACATCAACATTTATTTTTGTAAAAAAAATTAAAAAATAAAACACTTCAGTTTCAGTTTTTACTATGATCTTTGAAAGTAATGTGCTCATTTTCAAACGAACAATAGGCTATAACGTTTGAACTACTTTAGTTAAAGAGCTGATGAAGTTAGCCTAAGCTTGGCAAATCATTTTCAAACTAAGACAAAACTCTAGCTACTTCGTTGAAGTCATACGGTCCTACCTACTCCAATAAAATTGTAATGGCAAAATTCAAAGTATATTCATAGAGAAGATATCTAACGTTCCTTATTCTTATTCTGATTCCTTGCAAATAGACCAAAAAATAGTTCCCTTTTTAATCATTTGTTAAAATATCTTTTTTAAAATAAAAAAAAAAACCTAAGCTGCCACTGTTTACATCATAAGTCTCACAAAGCTCCAGTTCTTCCCACTAGAGTAAGAAACTTCGTAACCTAGTTATTTTACAACTTCATGGACTTAAACTGCAGGGCTGCGTACCAAATGAAAAACTAGTGTTTCATACAAAACATAGGTAAAAGATTCAGAAATATTATAATAGGAAGGTGAATAACAAAGAGGATCAAAGACACATAAAGATATAGAAGTTGCTTATTTGTTCAAATATGTCTCTCTGATCTAGCTTCCAATGCAATTTCTGAAGTTGTAAAGCAGAAACTTTATCTACGTAATCTTGTCATGTGAATTCTATGATTCTGAAGCACAAATCAAATGTAAGTCATTCCAACAACAGAATTTTATGTCCTGTAGTGACATACTTACCACTGCTAAAATTTGAAAATTCACAACTTTTATTCCTGCTTTCACTGATCTTTAAAAATTGAATTTTTTTCATTAAAAGGCAACAAAAGAACACCTCTCTTTCCTTGTCGTGCTGCATACAGAAATTTCTTAAATGCTGAACAGCAATTATCATTGCCTTTCCTTCTAAAAATCTAACAAAATTAAACAGTGCACAATTATTCATAAGTGTTTCTACTCCAAATTTTTGTTAAGTTATTCTATTGAGAATGATGGTTCAGATGGTTTCGACATGTGCAAACAAGATCAGACAATAAGCCTATTAAAAAAGGTTGCTACATCATTATTCCAGGAAAACCAACAAAAAGAAGACCAAAAAAAGACATGGTAAAAAATAATTTAAAATGATTTGAAGAAACTACAAATAAACAAAGAAATAGCTCATAGAGGTGAATGGTGAAAAATAACTAATGTAGCCAATCCCATTTTGTTACAAAAAATAACTCACGTAGCCAACCCCATTTTGCTGGGCCAAAGCTAGGGTGATGATGTTGCAGTGAGAATTAATTAATCCAAGTGCTCAAAGACATCTGCTGGAAAAGCACAGGGTCCATGTCCAATTAACATGGATAGAATTTGCAGGTTTGGAATTTCGTATGCCATTGCCAAATCTTCTTGAGTTTATTGAATTCTAGCTCTGTGATCAAATTTCAAACTTTCAAAATTGAAGCAATCAACTCATTTCCTCAAAGTCTAAAGATGTTGGTCACGGAAAAAATCTATGTTTCACAATGATGGGGAATGCGGGAGTGTGGGAATGCCGGAACATGTATCCAAACAAGTTTGGGAATGAGGGGCATTTTTTGGGAGTGAGGCTAGATACATGTGGAACGTGAATATAAAAAGTTTATAAGATATATATATATATACTTTAAATATTGTTTTTTATTAACACTTTATTGCCAATATGACAACATCAATTCTTTACCTGGACAACTATAATTCCCAACTAAGCAATTTCAATTGTCTAATTCTATGAAACCTCAATGTTAAATATATAACTTTATCAATTTAACAAAGAGAAAATTCACAACAGTAAACTTAATGTTCACCAAAAAATTTTGATAATTAAAGCTTACCATCTTTGTTTTAATATGAAAGTTTAAAATTTTATTTTAATTTTTATCCTAAGATAAGTAAAAGTTTTACTTTTCTAGTGTTGATATTTTATTTTTAAAAATAAAAGGCTTTGAACTTTCATATAAAAACTGCCTTTTAAATTTTCATTTTAATTAAATTCACCAAATATCATATTATCACTAGCAATCATATTTACATCGTCAAAATCTTTATCTTCTGTTCAAACTAGAAATGTGTAGTTAAATAACTTGCAATTAAAAATATTCATAATTCATAATGTTCAGAAACACTCATTGTTCTTTAGCTATTCTTAGTGTTAATATAATCTTAAATATCAAAAATATCTTTTATGTGTCCATGTAGACTATGTTTGCTGATTTGATGGAATCTTTTTCAATTATTGCCATGTTGCATTGATTTTGCATTAATACAATCATAGAACTTGTAGTAAACATTAAATTCTATTGATTTAAACTCTATTGATTTCTTGAAAGCTGTTAGTCGGGGAAGAGTTACCAAGCAAAATGAACCGGGCTCCCGTATCTGGAAGGCACGGAGCACATAAATTTTTATGGGAGCGCACTCCCGCGTAACACTGGAAAAAATGACATCACAATTTGTAACACCTCAGTAAACATATCCAGTACAAAACTTTCAAATGCCCTAAACTTAATCTACGAAAAAACAAATCGAATGCTGTTTCCTCATAAACATCAGGCTTTACGTTAAAAATTATATACCAAACTTGAAATACAACAAGAAAATAAAACTTCATGTTCAGTTCTGCCGTCAAAAATGCACTATCCTAAACAAGTTTGATCCTGAATCCAATGAGGGTTATAATTCAACACGAGAGCTATAACGAACAAAATACTTACCAATTAAAAACTTGCATTTTAAGCCTTCACATTTTTGGCCTGCTGCAAAATGGCGAGTCTGACAGCCCAGTCTCTTTCCCGTTCAACAGCAGCCTTCTGTCGTTCGATCCTCTTCATGGCCTTCTTGTGCCGGGCGGCATACAGCTCAGCCCTGCGTTTGCGCGCCTCGCTGACCTTAAACTTCTCTCGCATTCGCATGCGATGCTGATGGTTGCTCCTGCGAACCCTAACTTTATTGGTCCTCGCCCGTTTCTTGCCCGATTTTTCACTAGATTTCGCGTCGCTACTGTGCGTAACGCCAGATTTCGCACCAGCCTCAGACTCATTCTGCGCGGCGGCCGCAGGATAAACGTTAACCCGGCCGGGAATCCATGAATGGGGACGGATAACGCGCAGAACACGGCGCTTCTTGTGTTTCTTGAGGCAGGGCCTGCGTTTGGGCAGGCGGTTATCCGTAAGGATGTTGTACAGCCCTCGCGATTTGACGCTCCATGGATTTGGGAACATCAACATTTTCTCTTTCTCTCGCTGTTGCTGCTGCTGCTGTAGCGGCATTGCACACTGCATTTGTACCGATAGTCTTGAAAATGATCGCAGAAGAAAAAGCTGTGGCTGTTGCGAGAATAGATTCCATGGCAACGGCGCGCAGCGACGGACTGCATGAGTGTGCGGGGCGATCGTAGTGTCTGTGACGCCGATAACCAATTGTGGGAGCGCCTTGCGCAGTGCCATGCCGCTGTAGATGAGCCTGGAAAAGCAGACACGGTTTTAAGGCGCATTCATAGAGGGGAGAGGGAGAGGAAAGAGGGTTTTGTGAACCAGATGTTTTGCTTGCTTCCGGAACAAAGGTTGCTCGATTTTACGTCGGCACAGGCAGGCCTCAAATTGGTACAGCGTATAGCATACACGCTGCGTGCTGCGTCGTCTTAGGTGGTCAAAGAGCATGGCGCCTTTGGGATTGAACTTCCCACCTCCACATCATAGTTATCATTATACTCCTTAAATGTATGTATACTTTTATGAACTGATAGGCTTGATGTTCATTTCATGAAGGCCGAGTATACCAGGCTTGAACCTGCGCCTTGCGAAACAAGCACTTTCTCATTAGTTTACTTGATATATGTACTTTATGAAGTTTATGAAATTGAATGTATATCTTGCAAAAGCATAAACTACCTAGTAACTAAGCTAGATTTAAAGAATGGGCAACTTCAAAACTAAAAAGATTAGAAGTGTCAAACTATAAAAACAATGTTAATAATATGTACATCACATGATAAACATTCAGAAAAGGTGAAACTTAAAAACAACATGCAAAGGAAAATCTCCTTAGTTTTGGAAATGTCAATTTATCCTATGAGATTGCTCAAGTGATTCAACGAAAATAAAATTATTTTTGAAAAATAAATAATTGCCATAACATTAGTTTAAAATGAGCTTATTTATGATCTATATCTAATATTTAACGAAGAAAATCTTTTTCTTTTTTAAAATGATGTTCCAGAATTGATTTTTATGTTGAAAAAAAAATATCAAAATTAGTTTTAAATAATTCTTATAATGACTATTGTTTAACATTAAATTTTGTGTTAGTAATACATACCCATAATAATTCTGGTGAAAGAGTTCATCTCTTGGCTAACATTATGATTATAATTATTTATTTTTCATAGTGCTAATACATGCCCATAATAATAATTCTCATGAGAAAGTTTATCAATTGGCCCAACAACGATAATAATTTATTTTTTGTTATAAATTCCAACCAATTAGTAATTGATAGCTTGGCCAAAATAACACTTGGCCAAGAGATAACTTATGAGAATTATTATGGCTATATATTACCTAGACTTTGTTACTAGAAAAAAATTAATTATTATCATAACATTAGACTCTTATTATTTTAGAATTGAAACAAGAAGATGGGTTCAAATTCTAAGAGAAGGGAGAACTTGTTATTTATGCAATCAAAGAGCAATTGAAGATGAGTATCACATATTTCTAGAATGTCCTATTCTTACGCAAAGTAGTTGGAAATGGCAAATTATAACTAGTAGTTTAATTGAGCTTTTTGATATAGTGCTAAAGAAAGTTGGTAACTTTATTGATGAAGTATTTACTATACATACTATGTACATTTCTTATGTCCAATAGATCCTAAGGGTCTATAGATTTAATACAAGCATTTCAATTTCAATTTCACAGAAGAAAGTATATTGGCTTTGACTTTTTTTTCAACATAAAAATCAAGTCACAAGAAATTAATTTTGGAATTTCATTAATTTAAAAAAGAAAAAGATTCTTTCAACTAAATAATAATCTTTTGCTAGTTTTTCAAAAAGCTAAGAAGGAAATTGTTATTTTTCTTAGTCACATCAAGTATATGGAATCTATTTCCACGATATTTGATTCACATAGGTGTATACTTTTTTTTTGGTTGAAATTAATCTTCTTAACTGATGAATCATGGATTGGTTGCGTCAACTAGGCCTTGTTGACTAGGCCCCATTGATGCATGATTTGATGCATTGACATGGCCTCATCAACGTAGTGTCTATTTTTGCCTATAAATATGCACTAACCCATCGTGTTTATGGCATATCTTGTCATAGTTGTAGCGGAGCTCTTACAGTTTTGTTATTTGAAAAATAGAATATTTTTCTGAGTGCTTATAGTAGGAGTCAAGAGTGTACAAATCTTTATTCAAGCACGAGGGTACCTAAGCACAACAATGTGTGCGGCAATAAAGATGAGCTTTTTAATAAACCTTGCAGCACTTTGAAATAGATTAATTAATTATTTATGCATTTAATATTTTATGCAATTTCCTTTAATACTTTAAGTAATTAAATAATTAATTAAGCTAAACTAAGCTAGATTAAGTAGCGATTAATTAAGCACATAAGTACAACCACTTCAAGCATACACTTGGCACTTGGTAATCCTAGTAACGCTTAACATTTGATAACCCAGTAGCATTAAGCATGTGATGAGTGGCGAGGTACCCCTACACTCAACCATACGAATACGAGCGTAACACACGCGATCCGGTCAAACTCCGTAGACTAAGTGCCTACACGCCTCATGGAACACTTAAAGTTAATTATTCGTTGTCTTCCCAGACTTACTTGTATTTGTCACGATGTATGGTTAAGTAAGTCTGAGGTATATGATTTCTATATCTTTTTATGTTTTATCTCCTATGCTATTAAGGTGAAGGGTTGAAAGACTAATTAACTAACTCTAACTAACGAATTAAGTCTAAATTAACCTAGCATTAGCATCCGTTCCCACTTACCGTTCACACCCTGAACTAATGCAACCGTGGCTACCAAACGCTAGTCGTTGCTGGGATCACCACGCGTAACACACGTGCTCGAAGCGGTCGTACTGAGGCACTTAACTAGGAGAGAAGGGTTGAGAAAGATTTAATTCCTAATAAAGCATTTAAATGGAAAATAGTAAATAACAATAAATAAATCCTAATTAACCTAT
>MNCI01021244.1:0-40483 GCA_015680685.1 Gnetum montanum | reverse complement strand
CAAGAAGCTCGTCTTTATTTCCGTACACAAACTTGTGTTCAGGTACAATGTTTGCTTGAATAAAGATCCGTTCACTTTAGGACTCCTACTGCGGGCACATGGAAAATATTTTATCTCTGGAGTGATCAATCTGCCAAAGTTTCACTACGGTCTAAGCCTAGGATGGGAAACAAGAGAGAGCCACCTCTTATTTATAGATATGACGACGCACCGCAATACCGCATACGCGATATCGCATCCCATCAGCATGTTCAAGATGTGTACAACAAGTGGGGACTAGATGCTTATGTTAGGATTAGGTAGACATTGGTTAGTTAATTAGATTAAATTAGCAATTAAATTAGTTAATTTCTTTCATCCTTTAGTTTAAGCACCCAAAACATAAAACATAAAAATAATAAAAAATTATATGTCTCAATTACACTTAACCATACCTTTGCATATCATGGGAAGACAATGAATGACTATTAGGGCAAGTTCACTTCTTAGAGGCTAGTATACCGGAAGACATAGAATCCGCAAAATTCAATTGAATCGCGCATAAACACTTAGTGATTAGTATGGTTAAGTGTAGGGGTATTTGCCGCTCATCATTGGGGTCATTGTCGAGGATCTTTTTGTTTGAAACGTGTGCTATCTAGGCATAGTCAAAATTATTAACATCGTTGGATGAACCCTAAGGTCAAAATCATTCTCAAAATAAATATAATAATTTAAGCACATTAATATCTTATTTTAATTGCAAAATGTCTTCTTCTCATAGGAGTGATGATACTAAATTGCCAGTGCCTCAAGAATGCAAGGTGGTATATACTCATCCAAATGAGTATGTACCTAACTTAACTTTCATCCTGCATCAGGATGAACAACTGTGATGGCAAGATATGAAGGACAACATTGTAATGCCTCCCAATCAATCTATCCTCAAGATGTTGCTCCAAACTCTTAGGAGATTAAATATCCAGGATCTTCAAGAAGAGTACATTGTGCATGACCATGACTACTGGGACTACCGCCCCACTGAAACACAACGCTGCAGAGATCGACACCAGGAGAAGCACCATGAACCTTTGAAGCGGAAACGATTTAGCAACCCTTTGTTCCTACTCAACCAAAACAACAATGAGGATCCTCCGTTTGGGGGTTCTCAACATGAAGATTTTCTACCCCTTGATATTGGTGATGGGGGCTTGAACCTGAAGCTGCAGTCCACTATCAATAATCCAGGTTTAGGCAAAAGTGGGAGTCAAATCAGGGGCTTGAGTAAGCATCAAGATGATAAGAAAGTTGATGAACGTGGCTGTGACAAGTGTAGAGAAGGTGGCATACACCATGGTGGTGGTAGTCCTCCTCCCTCTTCGCCCTCTTCATTTGCACATTCTTCTTCCTCTTTTGGTTATGACAAACGTCGTAGAAAGAACAACCATGATGAAGGTGAACAACGGGACAATAAACATCATCGAGATCACCATGAATGAAGGGGTAGTAGAGGACATCATAGGCATTATTGAAATAATGATGATGATGAGCCTTTGTTGGCAACTCAGAGCATGCTGAATATTATAGAGGCAGTAAAAATTCCAACCAGGCATGTGAAAGATAGTCGAATTAAGCGACTTGACATGAATAATATCTCTAAATTTGAGGGGGGATATAACTCTAATTCGCAAACACATCTTCAAGCCTCTTATGATGCTTATGCATTATAGAATATTGAAAATAATTGGCAGATATTAAAGCTATTTCCAAAAACACTCATCAAGAAAGCCGAAAGTTGGCATTGATCTTTGAAATCAGAATCCATCCGCAAGTGGAGTACAATGCTAGAGTTGTTTAATGATAAATATCATATATACTCTTGAGTGTCTAATCTGAGAAGTTAAATCCAAGGATGGAAGCAAGGAACACATGAACCCTTGAACATCACCATGGGTAGATACTATTCTCTCATACACCAATGCCCTGGCCATGGTTAATTTTAGTGGGAACACCTTTGCCATATCATAGATGGACTCATATCAAAAACAAGAAGAACTCTTGGGGTTTATGCCCAAGGAAGACTATAAAAACTTAAAGCCCATCAAATCCAAAGATTGATAGAGCATGTAGCTAAAGAAGAAGGAGAGCTGAGAAAATAGGAAAGTGCTAAGGAATATAACATGGATCTTTACATTAGAAAAGGGGAGGTCCAATTTTGCGAAAACAAGGAGGAGTCACCACTTGATGAGGTAATGAATAAAAAGACCTTATTGATCCAAAAATCTATGTTTCAAATTTTGGCCAAGGTAGATAAAATGTGGGATTCGTTGAATGAAAAATTTCCAATTACTCTAAAGATGGTAGAAGAATCAAGAGAGCAGAGTAGTGACTATAACCACAGGAGGCAAAAAGAAGCTAAATGTGCTTATCAAAGGGGTAACGGCAGAGTTGTTGCAGTAGAAGAAGTTGAGATAAAATCAGATAATGATAGTGGGTGTGACATCTACCAATATGAACATTCTAAAGGATGTTGCCCTATCGTGTCACACTTGTAGGAGTCTAGGGTGTACGGGTTGAATCCTAGATTGGCAAGAAGGCAAGCACCTAGAAGATTACCTTATCCTCAAGGTAATTCCACTAACAACAAGAAGATTATTATCCAAGTGAAGCTCCACCATAACCATATGAGTAATACCAACAATGGCAACACCCACAATCGTGGGGGATTCCACCACCAAGGCAACAGTACCCTTATAGGTAGCCAGATCCATATGGGTACCATGTTCAGCAATAGATGTTTTCACGTGACTCTTCAAGTCATGCTTCTTTTTAGCACCACTACTACCCTTTGTAGCAACTGAAAATGTCAACGACTGGAAAACACCGAGAGGTCATTCATCGTGACAGTCTTAACCCCGGATTCATGTGAGGGCTGTGCTGGATAAGACGGAAGTGGGGCACCCTAAACGGTCTGGTCGATTAGATAGGGACTTAGTCAATGTTACTATAACCTTTTGCAAACGTATGATTTGAAAGTAAGACTTATAGCATAAAAATAGTAATCTTTAAATGTAAAAAGGGTGAAAAACGATGTAGAATGTGATGACAAGCAGAAAAGCAAAGTAAAATGCAGTTAGAAAAATGCACCACTTCAAGATTTTGACTTCACTCTGTCAAGGTGGATACAATCGGTTGCACGACACTGGGAAGCGCAAAGATCCCAAAAGGAACTAAGACGTTCAAAGCAAGACAGTTATATGCTTGAATGCGAACTCGAAAGTTAACAATGCAAAATACTACAAAGATAATGGGAAAAGAGCAAAGCATAATGCCAAACGTGAGTGCTAACTGTTCACAATGCTAAACAGAATGTTCACAATGATCAAGATTGCCCGTTTGCCAACTTGCGAAAATGCTAACTTGCCAAATTACCAATTTGTCAAACAATTTTCTTTTGCTTACTAGCCAACCAACTCACTAACCAACCAACCCCTTGAGCATTACTCATCGGGGTATTTATAAGACCAAGAGCACGTGAAAGATGCAGTTTGGATACCATATGTCCTAGGCCTGTGTTGACGTGTCTATGCTGCATGGACATGCAAGGCTAATTAATGAGCTTCTCATGTAATTACGCTGTCAGAACTTGGAGATGTGTGCCAACGACGCAAATAGGTGAAGTGCATTGATGTAGCGTAGCTGCTCGCTACACTGTGCTATGCTTTGTAGCGTAGCATGATGGCGTAGTGTAGCAGCTTGCTATGCCGTGCTATGCTTTAGAGCATAGCATGTTGGCGTAGCATAGCATCTTGCTATGTTGTGCTACGCTATGCAGCGTAGCATAGCGTAGCCACCAGTTTGAGGCAGAAACTTGCAAACTTGTTGATCCTGCATTTTGAGATGCACTTTGTAGCGTAGCGTAGCGTAGCAGCCAACATGGCCTGTTGTTCACTAAATGTTCCACTTTCTGGTGGAAGGAGCCATTACTGAAGGACTTGGAGTTGGGCAAGGGAACTGACTGTCTGGCTTTCACTACGCTGTGCTACGCTGCGTAGCATAGCATAGCGTAGCACTTCATTCTGCAACTTTTTTCTGAAGCCTGCTATGCTACATAGCGTAGTGTAGCAAACTTCTTGACTAAAAAACTTGTCGAACTATTTTGCACATTTTCAGCATCGTCGACGATTCCATGCATCGTTTCTAAGTAGGCTGTCGGTTGGATGAACTACTTAGGTGGGTAGGTTGGAGGATCCGTTGAGCCTATCGACACCGAGAGTAGAAAATTTATCAAACTGGACAGTCTGAACACCAGAGCACTCATTTCTTGATGAACTACCATGACGCTGCCTGAATTGCAAGGACCCAGTGAAGTGAGAATGCCTTGAAAATTTAGGGTGTTTCATTGGCCCCTCTTTGTTGACGTCTAGAGGATGGACCCAAGAGACGCCAACAAAGAATACGAAACACCACAGAAGACACAACGCCAACATTGCTCTTCGGTGATCGCCAAGATGTCGCTTAGCTGTGCTTTGAGAGTGTTGCATTGGTTATGTGGAAAAAGGGAAGGGCTAAGCGGGGAGGGAGGAGGTTCAGGAAAAGGGTAAAGATGAAACTTGGTGGGGTCCCTCGTCGGAGTGCTCGTAAGGGAGTTTTTTGCGTGGTCACCTTTTCTTTTGTTGACCTTGGACCTCTCATTGGAATGCTTAGGGAGAGAGGGTGTGTGAAACAGCTTATGTGCCATTTTTTTTAGGCACACTTTTTTTTACGCGTGAGCTTTTGCTCTCTTATGCTTTCGCCTTTGTTGTTTTACCTTTTACATTTTCGAACGACCTAGTGATTGCAGAACATATGTTTCTTTTCTGAGATGAGTTGTGTTACATCCACATGGGACTTTAACCTGCCTACAAATGTTTTCCATGCGACAAGCTATGTTACGCGCGTCATGGACTTTGCGGTTGAGCATATGGGAGGGCCTGATAGACGTCGGGAAAAGCTTGTGAAAGAGAGAAGAAAGTGGATCGTGAGTGTAAGAAGTGAGATAAGGAAAACAAAGGGGAGGAATAGGATGTGCACTTCAAAGTAGCTAAGCTAGTCAAGACGAACATCTTGGAATGATGTAGGGTCCTGATTCTATGACGAAGTGCACCTCTGAGCAGCATCCCCCTAGTACGAATCCTGCAGACAAGACAGAAAGAAAACCAGGAGAAACAACCATGATGCAAAGCGAAGGCAAAGTCCCTACTCACCACAGACGTTGTTGAAGCTTTGGACATCTTTGCTGGTGTATAATGTCCAAAGTAGGAAGGCCAACAGCGGCTTTGGTAGCATCAGCATGGAGAGGTTGGCACTGAGGATGCTAGGAGTTGTTGTGAACACAGATGCTCAGGAATCCCTGCTGAAGGCATGCATTCTCAGTTCAGCTGTGGGATTGACTACCTCACAGTTAAACGTTGTTTGAGCTCAGGTGTTGGCAGGGGGCAAGAGGGTAACAATATTGTGGCTAGGCCACAATACTACTGGAACTCCAGCAGCAGGCACTGACCAAGGAATTACTGTCAAGGCGATGGGCCGTGGTGATGGTAGGTCTAGAGGGTCAGTTAGATGTCATACGACATCTCTGAAAGATCAACAAGATGCCAAGAGCAGTGGTGTTGCATATGTTTCAGATCGTGTTTTCATCGCATCGTGAACTACATTATGGAACTGCAACGTCCCACCCCATGTTGGCACTGTGCACGCTCGCTTGATATGTACTAGTGTAGATACATGCTGGGGACGTGCCGTGAACCTAGTTTAAGGTCTGGGTAGACCATGGTGTGTTGGTTTAAGGTCCTAGTAGATCGATGTTGTGCTAGTTTTTTGTTGTAGCGGACAGTGGATGAACTAGTTTAAGGTCCTAGCAAACCTTCCATGCCAGTTTAACGTCGTAGCGAACTGTCTGTGCCAGTTTATAGTCATAGCGGACTGTCTGCGTCAGTTTTACGTTGTAGTGGATGTTGGTGTGGTTGTGCCAGTTTAACGTCATAGCAGACGTTTGTTCATCTTTGTCAGTTTTACGTCATAGCAGATGTTGGCTTATCTGCTTCATGCATCTAGATGTAGTACGGCTTGAGGTACGAGTGATTCACCGGGTTTGCAAACTCATTACTGTCCATGTCTGCTAGCTTGAAGGCCCTGTTCCCAAAGGCTTTTGTGACCATGTATGGACCTTCCCAGTTGGCTGAGAATTTATTCATATCCTCTTGGATAGCCTTGAGAATGAGGTCTCCCTTCTGTATCGACCATTGATGCAGATTTGCATGGTGTTTTTGTCGTTGCTTGTTTTGGTAATGCTTTATACGACCCAGTGTTTGCACATGCTCCTCCTCTATTGAGTTGAGATCAATGATCTACAACTCGTTGTTCTGGGCTTCTCTTACCACATTGGATAGGATCATCCAGAGTGATGGTACCTGCAACTCAAGAGGTAACACTGCTTCAGATCCATAAACAAGACGAAAAGGTGTCTTACCTATCGCAGTTCTGCATGTCGTCCAATAAGCCCATAGCACATAGAGGATTTGCTCATGCCATCACCTCTTGCTATTGTCGAACATCCTTTTTAACAAGTTGATGATGGACTTATTTGTAGCCTCTGCTTGCCCATTCACCTGTGGGTAATATGGCGAGGAGAATGACTGCCTGATGCCAAGATTGCTGCAGAAGGTTCGGGTTTCCTCATTACTGAACTGTGGCCCATTGTCAATCATAGTAGTCATCGAAAGTCCAAACCTTATCACGATGTTATCCAAGATGAAGTGGAAAATCTACTGAGATGTAGTTTTCCTCATAGGAATAGCTTCCACCCACTTGGTAAAATACTCGATGGCTGTGATGATGAAACTATGCCTTGCGGAAGACTTAGGCATGATAGGTCTTATGAGGTCTAGTCCCCATCGCTGGAAAGGCCACATGATCTACGTTGGATGCAGCTCTGTGGGTGAAACGTGTATGAGGTTTGCGTATCTCTGGCACATGTTACATGTCTTGAATTTTGACAGGCAATCACGCTCCATGTGAGGCCAATAGTGTCCTAGGCGTCTGATTTTTGCAGCCATAGCCCTAGGTGCTATGTGTCCACCACATAATCCTTCGTGTACTTCATTGACAACCTTATGCGCTTGTTCCTCATTTATGCATGTCAACAATATTCCATCATAGGAGCGCTTGCACAGGGCGTTGTCTCCCATAAGCACATATTGCCGAGCACGCTTACAGATTGCATCTCTTTGGGTAGATGTCAATTCACTTGGGGGTTCGTCGTGTTGCAGATAGGCTTTAATGTTGGCATACCACTCTTGGGTATCCGCAACGTTAATAGAGGCTACCTGTACCGTCTAAGTGATAGGCTCAATGCACTCGGTAATCGAGGTTGGTAAACTTGCAAACAAGCGTGATGGAATATTTAGTGCTAGGGTGGCTAAGGCGTCTACTACAGTGTTCTCATTGCATGACATGTGTTGTACATCTGTAGTTGCAAACTGCTTAAGTAGGCCTTTTGCTAGGTCGCAGTAGGGTTGCAAGTGTGTAACATTACAAGCATAGACCTTGGTGATTTGATTCACAACTAGTTATGAATCTCCACGAATCGCCATGTGTTGGATGCGTAGTGTTTAGGCAATTGAGAAACCTCTGAGTAGCCCCTTATACTCTACCGCGTTGTTTGTGCAAGGGAATGTAAAACAATAAGCAAAAGGATGCATTTCCCCAAAGGGGAACGTAATGATGGCAGCTGCACTACCTCCTCGCGTGGTTGAGGTGCCGTCAAAGTGTAAAGTAGCTTCAAGGTGCGATGGGACGGCGTTGATAATGCTAACATGCTCATCTGGGAATTCGGGATCTATGGTTGCCTGGTCATCGACAGGTGAGGCTGTAAGTTACGTCGCTATGGCTTGACCTTTTGTCGATGATTGGCTTACATAATGCAAATTGAATTCCGCGGTTATTGCTTTCCATCAGGCGATCCTACTACTTTCATACAGATTATTTGTGAGAGCTCGAAGTATGTTGCTTTTGCAAATAATGTTAATTTTGCTGCGAAACAGGTAATGCCTCCACTTTTTTAATGCAAATACTAAGGCAAGACACCTTCTCTCCACCTCGTTATACTTAGCTTCATACGCTATCAATGCATGACTCAAATAGTACACTAGTATCTCAGATCCATCATCTCGTTTCTCACATAACAGTGCTGCAATAGATGTGTCGGAGGTGGCAAGGTAGAAGAAGAAAGGCTTATTCCTCTGTGGTGGGTAAACAGTTGGGAAGTGCAACAGCTCTTTCTTCAAGTCATCGAAGGCTTATTGGCACTGAGTTGTCTATTTGAAGTTAACCCCTTTCTTTAGAAGATGTTGCATGGGGTGTAACTTGTTAATCAACTTTTCTATAAACCTTCGGATGAACTGTACCCTACCTTGCAATCCACACAAGTCTTTAAAGTTTGTAGAAGGTGCCAGGTTGACGATGGCCTTAACTTTGTCAGGGTCCATCCGTATTCCAGCCTCTGATACTACAAACCCTAACATGCATCCGATTCTCACCCCAAAGACATACTTCTTAGGATTGAGGCGTAAATCATGCATTTGACAACACTTGAGGACTACCCCTAGATCGCGTGGGTGATCAGCGACTTCTTTAGACTTAACCGCTATATCATCCATGTAGTCATTTAGTGTTTCTAAGATGTAGTCGCTAAAGATGTAAGTCATGGCTTGCTGGTAGGTCACTCTAGTGTTATTGAGCCCAAAAGGCATCATAGTGTAACAAAAGGTACCCCATGGGGTCATGAAGGTTGTTGTTAACTGATACTATAGGTTAATGCGAATTTGGTTGTAGCCGAAGAAACCATCCATGAAGGATAACAGAGCATGACCAATCGTAGTGTCAATGAGTTGATCGATGCTCAGAAGTGAGAAATCATCTTTGATCGTTGTCTTGTTTAGATCCTGGAAGTCTATACAAATTCGTGTTCCTCCCGTTTTCTTAGAAACTACAACTATGTTGGACACCCATTCTAAGTAATCAACTGCACAGATGAAACCAGCTTGGTATAGCTTAGTGATTTCATCCCGTACGGCCAGTACGATCTCTGGTCTAACCTTTCGAGCCTTCTGCTTAATTGCTTTCATGCGCGGGTCTAAGACAATGTTGTGTTGTATCAGCCTCAGATCTAAACCCAGCATGTCGTTGTATGACCACACAAAGACTTCAATGTTGTCTTGCAGAATCTTGGCTACATCTTCGTGTGTCTGCGAACCTAGGAGGGAACTAAGTTTTAATGTTCTTACTTTCCCCTTGGACGTGGTCACAGGCGTCTCGATGAGAGGGTCCTCAGTTACATCCTCAGCCTTTAAACCTAGGGTTCGGACCATATGCTCAGGCCAGTCTGGGGATGTTTCTAATGATGCCACTGTGCTAACTGCGAGTGATTCCCAGTCTATTAGATCTGGGTTCAATTGTCTCACGAGCTTGCCCTGTGGACTTGCTAAAGTTAAAGGCGAAGAGAAATCATGATGGATTTCCATTTTCGCTCAGCCTACCAAAATGAAATGAGCTTGGTTAAGAGGTACCTATTGGTAGTAATTGTGTATAGTGAAAATTTGCAAAGCAACATTGAGATGCAATCAGTAAAGCATGATGCAAGGCTAAAATTTGCCAGTTTAAAGTCATGGTGGACTATTAAGACACAAAGATGCAAAATCGCTGAAAATGCAAAACCTATGTACAAATGCGAAGCGATTAGTTTAGTGTCATTACGAACTACCTAGACATAAAATGCAAAGCCCCTAGTATACAAAACGGAAAGTTGCTGGTGCTAAAAAAAATGCAAAACTGTTAATGTGAAAATGCAGAACTGTTAATTTAGTGTCATTGTAGAATGTGAACGCGTAGAAGATCGAGACTACTAGTTTAAGGTCTTTTTGGACCGCTAACTAGAGTGAAACTGTACGTTAGGAGTGGTAGTTTAAGGTCTTTTCGGACCGCTAAAGTTACAACTACACTGGCGTTGCTAGTTTAAGGTCTTTTCGGACTGCTAACTGAATATATGTATATTTTTTGTTGTTGGGAAAGCAAAGGGCTAGCTTGGAACGTGCCAAGATTTTTCACCCAAATTCACCTATGTTAATGCCAACAGTGCTACGATGTCGTGGCGAGCATGCTACGCTACATGGTATACCCTGCATTAAATGAAGAGAGAGAATGGCAAGTTTCCCCTTTTCACCATTACGGCTATAAATAGGGGTTAACCCCCGGTAAGCTCGTTATTTGCACCGTAACAACGTAGAGCCCACATTTGGAGTACAGAGCGATTTCAGAGCACAGAGCGATTATACCAATAGAGAGTAAGACAATTTTGACATTGCAGCGAGGAAGAGTCGACAAGCAAAATGATAGCTCCCAAGAAAGAACGCACATACTCAGCGCTCACTAAGATTGATGAGGTGAAGGAAACCCTAAGGCACGTGACACAAGTGCGCATCGCGATGCGAGAGGTAACACCGTTGACCCGGTAAGCTACTATGCTTCTTCTATTTTCTCGTGCTTTTGTTATCGTTTTGTTTTTCTTGCTTTCGTTTTTGCGATTTTGTTTAGCTTTTTGTGTTTTTCTATCATCATGTTGTCATTGTTTTGGCTTTTACACTGTCTCTGTTGTCATTTTGGCCTTGGCGAATGTATAAACTCTACACTAAAGTTGCATGCAAGGTCGCCTAGACCACCATCGCTACGACTATCATTACCACAGAGACTTGGATGATTTAGGCTACTTGACTTTTAAATGGCACAACGTAGGACCTTCAGGAGGGTTTGGCCATGCATGATATGGCAGTGTGACACGTGTTTTGTCAAGGCATGAAGTTAATCGCTTTTGTTATGACTAATCGCTCCATTGCTACGCTAGGCTATTTTCGCTACACTATTACCTTCATATTTTTGCTATGCTATGTGCAAGAAGAAGCTTATGCTACGCTATTTGCTAAAATGCTAGTTCTTGCTACGCTACATGTGTATTGCACTCGGATATGATGCTAACATTTGTTGTTGTGTTGGGCAGGATAGCGCTAAGGCCAATTTTAATTGTCCTAGAAATTGTAGGGGTCCTGTGCTGTGTGAACAGACCAATGGTCCATGTTCCTCCTCCTCATACATGTGTGGGAGATCAGGGGGTCTGGTTCAGGAACAGAGCATAGGAGTTCCTACAATTCCTCCTCCAATGCTTCAGTGTGATCATTTGGTCACACCTAGAGGAGGAAGTAACGGCTATCATAATAAAAACCTTGTTGCCTAGAGCAAACCGGGGTATTTTGAGGTATTTTACGAATGGGGCAATCAATAGTAGGTAGGGAGAAGGATCCAGTTAGCGCCTCAAGAATTTGAGGCATTTGGCTTAGATCTAAGATATGCCTAAATACAGCTGCTACCATCCTTACAACACATTGTTTATTGCACGTCATATGGGAACGTGCTTCCAAAACCCACCAGGAACCATCTACAGTGCTGGCAGGTGAGTTTTGTAGTCATGTTCCGCTACATTATGCGACGTGTGCTACACTAGCCAAATGTTAATAATATGTTTTTGTTGCCAGGTTTTACATCAACACAGAAGGGCTTCACGGTGATACGAATGTGTTGACCACAGCACGGATGACGCTACAAGAGTTTTTGTCTGTTGAGAACATGCGCGTAAGTGTGATAGGTCAATGTAAGGGTGAGTACCACACCTATCCAGACCAATATCCCAATCTCTACAACAGATGCAAGGACTTCGGTTGGTTGGATGAGGGATGGGCATCCTTCAAACCGATCGCCATTGACGATGTCCTAGTTAGTCTTCCGCCATTCTCGTTATTGTATAAACCTGGTAAGCTAATCAGTAGGTACAACATGCTTGAGTGTCTTTGTTGATTTTTGTATTTTTTGTGTGTTATGCTAACCGCTTCTGCGCAAACTGTTATAGGGGCGAAGAAGTCCCAGGAGGTGATGGTAATAACCACCGGGAACCAGGAGGTAAACATCTTCTTCAAGTATGGAGAAGTAGATGAGAGCCAGCGTTGGATATGTAGTGCAACTTCAGAATCCTTACTCAAGCATATCCAAAATGCTGGGCTTATGGATTTGTTCCTGGCCCCGAATTCAAGCATCCCTGTCGCTAAGATGCTCTCCCTAGCGATGTCCTTTTCCGACAAGGCCGACTGCTTTCGTATATGCATACACGATGTGCGAGTGATCATTGAAATCAATGACCAGCTATTCGTGGACCTTTTCGGTGTGTGTCCCTAAGGAAGACATCCTCATAGGGTTGAAGACCAAGAAGGAGCTAAAGCTTTAGAAGAAAGACATCGAGGAGTGGATAGGGATTGCCAAAGAGCGGAAGGGGATTCCTATGGAGAAGGTCAGGGCGGAACTTGCCAAAGAAGTTTATCCTATCTTCTGTGCTCGCACTTTCTCCTAGCTACTTTCCCAAGGGAAGATCCTTGGGATTGAGCAAGCCTGGGTAATGTGTGAGGTCATGGAAGAGGGGGCTTGCTACAACTGGACTAGGTTTCTGTGTAAAGGCTTGCAAACTTAAATCGTGGGGCTCCACAAGAAGCAAGAGTCTCGTTTTAATGTGCATTACGCCTTTTACATAGCCTGTTTGCCGCGTTTCGCAGAGTTCTTGGTAGTCCACAAGAATGGGGCCTGGGTAATGTAGAATCGCAATCAGATTTCCAAGTCGTGGATCTACCAGGTTTTCCAGACCACCCAAGCCCAAGATCCCCCAGAAGCAATTGGGGAGTCATTCTCCATGATGATCAAGGAACGGGCGGTCCACAACTTTCATGGCCAAGACAATGTAGGAGAGACACCCCCTGTTGCCGCCAGTAGCATATCACGGGAGAAACGTCTCATTATCGAAACGGTGGCCAGTTTGCTGCAACGAAAGAGACCTCCTTCAGCTGAGAAAACCCTCCGCACGGAAGAAGAAGAGAGGCGGAGATTGCGGCTTAAATTACACAGAACACAACTCCCCATTGGTAAATGCTTTTGTCTATGCTGCTTCCTCGCCTACTTTGTTAACACCTGCTATGCTACGCTATGCTAAACAGCGTAGCGTAGCGTAGCACCTACTTTAAGCTAACCTACTTTGAACTAATGCAAACATGTTTTTTTTTTTTTGCTGCCAGGGGAAAAAGAGGAAGAGGAAGAAGGCGATGAGGAGGTGTCGGCCCCCAAGACGGGGACAACAAATAAAGATGCAGAGGCTCCAGTCTCAGAGGAAAGGGCCCTAGTCAAGAAGAAAAGAGCCCCTATCACTGAGGAAGGGGCTCTTGTTGTTAGGGAAAATTCTCCTGTCGATAAGGAGGACATTTTTGAAGACGAAGAAGAGTCTCCTATAAATGAAGAGGATGTTGGTGCCTTAAAAGGAAAGGTGCCAGCAAATAAAGAAGAGGCCTGCACCGACCTGGAAGGGACTTCTACTAAGGGTGCTGCCATCACTCTAAGTCAGAGGGGAGGAGAACTGCAATTAGACACTCGTGAGTTTAACAATATATTCGTCTCATCATAGTCCCTTTCGATTATTGCTGACACATTTAATTGTATGACAGACGCCACTATTAATGTTGCAGGACCCCCTCTAATTTGTGTGAAACCATGGACCGAGACCCCTGACAAGTTCATGTTTATGCAAGGGGTCGTCGATGACATGATCAGCTGCCTCAAACAAGTTGACCCTGAAGTGGGTAAGTAGTTATGCTAGACGCTTTCATGTTGCTACACTAGATGTCTTGAGCTTGCTAACCTTGCTATGTTAATGTGACTGATGTGCTCCTAATATGGTAACAGCCTCTTGACTCAAATGGGACCCGACACAGCCTTTGAAAGTCGATGTCGTGCCTACATTCCTACCTGAAGTGACCGAGGTGCCTCGTCGCGCATATGATGAGACTAGCAAATGTGCTTTGCACTCAGCAAGCTCCTTGTGGGAGTGTAGGTGCATCAACGAGGACCTGTGGAAACGGGTCCAGAAGGCTAAGAAAGAGAAAGCTGACCTGAGCATCGAGGTGGGAGATCTCAAATCGAGGAACGAATTCCTCATAGCCCGTGATACTAATGACAACAACTGGCGCACGGCTGTGATAGATTATTCCAGATATTGGACAGTCATGCGAGTGAACAATGAAGCCACCTGAGAAATAATAGAATAGCGAATGCAAATAGACTTGTTGGCCCAGAAGAGTCAAGATTGGAAAGATTACAACATCAGGGTTTACGAATGGGGGCAGTCCCAGAAGAACCATAAGGACATGTATAAGCTGGAACGTGCCACCTATCGTAAACTATATAGAGACGCTTTTGTAGAGGCATTTACCTATAAAGCATTCGTAAATGCCATTGGTGCTTCTGAGGCCTATGACAAGTTCAAGGAGCAAGTAAAGGTCATGGAATCTCCTGAACGGGAAGTGGACCTTCCCACAGGTGAGACCACTACCGCCTCCTTTTCTCCGGGACCGTCGAGATGGAGGACCATTGAAAAGGAGAAAGCCACTGCAGACGCTGAACCAAGTAATAGGCATTAGGTGAATATCACGGAAGAGGAGATCTGGCACTGCCTCGGGCTCGATTTAGATCAGATAGCCTTCAAGATGGATGTAGGGCCATCTTAGGCCAATCGTTTTCTACTGTGTTAATGCTTGTGTTCTATAGCTTGCATATGTTGCCCTAGCTGACTACTTCATTTTTATAATGCAGGTTCGAAATGAGGGCACAGGGCCCGCAGAAGGTAGGAATGAAGGGGCAACAAAGGACAACGTAGAGGAAGGTGATACAGAAGGGGATGACACAAAAGCAAATGATGGTGAAGAAAATGGTGTGGGTGGAGAGAATCCATGACAGCATGGGATTTTTTAAAAATTTTAAAATTTTGGATTTGACAGAATTTTTGCAAACATTGTTTAAAAGACAAAAGTTTTGAATGAAAAGAGAGAATTTTGGCAAAGAAATTAGCTCTACGCTAACTTATGTATTGTCTACGTGCTGAATTTCATGTTAAACTTTCTCCTTTGTTTTAATTTTAGGCCATTTTGAGCCCCTGCTAGTTTTATGTCATTTCAGGCTATCACTAGTTTTAAGCCATTTCAGGCCATAGCATAAGTTTAGGCCATTTCAGGCCATAGTGTAGTATAGTTTTAGGCTATTTCGGGCCATAGCGTAGAATAGTTTTAGGCCATTTCGGGCCATTGCATGTTAAAGGAATGATGTGATAACAAAAAAAAGGTGACACTTAGTATAGATGCATGGGTGCAAAACAAAAAAGATGGTAAATGTACAAAGGATGGCAACTGGGCAAGAAGCAGTGGAGTTGCTACGCCATGCGTAGTTTCTTCTTGACCCATCATGGGTTAAGTGAAACATAAGGTCGAGGCGTTTTTCTAGGGCCTTCGTCTGCATCATTGCCCCCCGCTTGGAAGGGCAACTCAGCCCACATGCTTTCATTTTGGGAATCAACTTGCTGAGCCAATTCTTTCGCTGGATGGTTAGTGCGTGCAGAGACAGGCGCTTCATTCTCAAAGGTTATGACCTCTGAGCCCTGTTCCATGTCTACATTATTGATAGCTTGCGTTGCTACCTCGTCACCATGAATCACCACCTCCCTGCCTGCGTAGGGCAGATGGATCTCCTGGTGTATGGGTGAGGAGACAGCCCTAAGCAGCGCTAACCATGACCTCCCTAAGATCAGGTTAAACCTGGGCATCTCTTCAACCACGATGAATGTTGCATTTGTGGGGAACTGATCCCCCTCTACGAAGTTAATATGGACCGTGCCCTTCACCACGACACGTGCCCCATTAAACGACTTTAGACATGACGTTGTTGTGGGCTTAATCTGGTTGACCAAGCCCAGTTTGTCCACAATAGGGAAGGGGATGACATCGTGGTAGCCCCATCATCGACGTGTACCCTTCGAATCCTATGTTAGCCGACCCGAATTGTGATGAATAGAGGTGTTGTAGTCACCTGATCCCTTTCAGAGTCTTCCCTAATGGAGTCGTCACAAAAAGTTAGTTGGGATGGCTTTGGCTCTGCCGGTGCAGAGGGAAGCATGACCAGGTTGATCGCTTCCTCTTCCACTAGCATATCTTCATCGACCGGAATCACCATCAACATGCGAATCAAAGCCTCACGGTGCAGGACAGACATCATAATTAGGTCGTACAAGCTCAATGTAGTGTTCTTTTGTTTTAGAGCTTGCTTGACCTGAGTGAGAGCGTCCAAGAGGTCTTGGCTGCCCCCTTGTTTACTGCCCTTCTCCTCTTCTATTCATCCCAGAAGATGGATTTCCCAAGGAGGGGCAGTTTTGGGTCTGGGTTCAGACCTCTTTTGGCGAGGCAACGTGGACTGTGTGGTTGTAGCAATGTCCCTATTTGGTGACAAGGGTGTAGACGTAGGGGGTGAAGACGTAGGCTTGGCAATACCCGGAACGATACTTCCCTTCGATGTCTCACTTGTGAAACACACTTCTGGTTTTTTAGGACAAGAAGGTTGTGCAACTGTCTTATCTGGGACAAGGGCTATTGAAGGAGTTGACCCCCTGATGCCAAACGGAGCTAATGGTGTTAACATGCAAGATGGCGCGGTTTTGCTAACAAGTGGCGTGGGTGTAGATGCCCGAGGAGGGGCCCTCAGGACAAATGGTTGCTACGGGCTTTGATTAGCCGCTAGTGGTGCTGGTGTGATACGTTGAGGCACGCGAACCACAAACGGCTGTTGGGGCGGTCTAAGGTTACTGTCAATGCCGATGGTGTTGATGACATAACCGACGTTGTTGGCGTTGAGGGGGTCAATGTACACGTGCAAAGATTGATTCTGAGGACGTACTGGGTTACTTTTGTCTAATACCAATTTTCCTTGATCAATCATCCTTTGGATGTTATCCTTCAACGCGAGACAGTAATCTGTGTTGTGACCACACTGTTGGCGGTACTCACAAAACCGATCTAGCCTGAAACCCTTAGGAACTGGGGGCTCGTTGGGCAGGGCCAAAGAGGGGTTCCTACGGAACTCGCAATAGCGTTGATGTTTCCTAGCTTCCTCTTCTGACATCTATTTGTGTTGGATGTATCTCGTAGCCAATAGCTGCTTCAGAAGATCTGAAGGCTTGACAGGTAACGGGGTATACTTTGAGCGGTCTTTATGCTCAAAGTTTGATTTTGGTGGCACAAATGTCTTGGGTGCGGGTGCGGGAGGTAGTGGTACGTTGCCTTGCTTGAGCGTGGGGTTAGCTGTGGGTGTGGCTGATTTTTTGTTATTCCTATTACCATTGTTATTAGGTTTGGGTTTGGCCTCGTTCACCACAGCGGCCACTGTGGTTGTTGTAGCCTTACCCTTGTCCTTCTTTGTGAAGGTGTTCTTGTAAGCAACATAGGTCGGGTCTTTGCTTGCCTCAGCCACATCCTGTATGCTCTTAGTCTAAGCGCAGTCCTGACTAAGAGTGCGAGGAGCGAGGTAATACAGCTTAGACTTGATGAAGTCATTCACTGCACCCTTAAAGACAACCAGTAAGTGGGCGTCTGCGATGGGCTCGTGGATTTCATTAAGGGTTACGCTCCAACGCTGGATGAACTTCTGGACTGGTTCCAGAGGATCCTGCTTCACACTCATTAGCTGATCCAACGTGATTTCTAGTTTTAAGTTATACTTGAAGCGTGTCATGAACTGGATCAGAAGCTCCTCTAGGGTTGATATGGAGGAGCGTGGCAGGGCTCGGTACCAGTCCAGGGCCTTTCTGGTCAGAGACATGGCAAAGACGCGGATAATCGTGTGCGGCCATTGTTGCAGCAGTAGGGATTCAAGCTTGAATGTAACAAGATGTGCATTGGGATCCCCCTCCCTGTTGTATTTCATGAAGTCAGGCAGGGACATCCCTGGAGGTAGCGTTAGTGCAGGGATTGCAGGGTTGATAGGGTTGTCCTAGTAAAAGTCCATGACTTGTACCGTGTCAGACCTGACAGCCTTGAGGCATTTTATTTCCTCAATAAGGATCTGGATAAGCTGGAACGCTTGATCCAAACCCTACGACGATGCGGATGGTTAGGGAACTGCCGAGGTAGCTCCCATCTGTGGAGTGGTGGGGGGCAGGAATGTGATCCATCGGCGATACCGTTGAGGTGGCCCCTATGAACGGTGCTGGTTGCGTTGTCCACCACCCAGTAGGTGACGTTGTTGGGGCAGCAACCATGGGTTGACTTGCAAGATAGACTGTTTAGGTCGCCAATGGAACAGACCATAATCCTGAGCTAGGTTATACCGTTTGCGAGATTTGGTAGGTCTACTGGCGAGTGTGGTGAGACATCTGCGATGGTAGCATAGCAGGAGAAGTAGTGAATGGGGTCCACTATGTGGACGAGCCTGGGCCTGCCGCTGATGGTGGAACAGGTGTAAATGCAGGAATAGAAGCGGAGGTTACGTACGATTAGGAAGTAGGTACGATATGAACATGTGGCATGGTAGCCGTGATTGGTGTGTGATGCGCTACAGGAATGGACTGATGAACGGTTTGCGAAAGAATAGTGGCTGAAAACGAAACAGGGGAATAGGGACGTTGATACGGCAAGGATATGACATGGCTACCCATTGCGGATGTAATTGCAGGTTGCGAAAGCGTAGGTGTGATCACGAAGGGAGCGACAACAAACAAAAGATTGGTCTAGAAAGACTAAGTAGGAGAAACGGTGACAGGGTTGGTTTGACCTCCTCCATCGGATTGAGAATCGAGCACCTCCTATCCATCTTGGAAGGTCTCATCATGGTTAGATGTTGTGTCCTGCTGCTCCTTAAGTCTAGCCAACTAGATCAGTTGGTCTAGAAGCCATGATTCGTCTATGTCAAAGGAATGGAAGCACCAGAAGTGGGAACAAATTCCTTTCCACTGCAGTAAGCGAACTCGAAGCTATGTTTGTCTTCGAGTTCTTGTGCAGGGCAGGTTCGCCTGCACCTTTGCACAGAGAAAGTTATAATGCTCATGTTGCTGGGCCAAGCCCTCAAGTCCCCGATTTTGGATCCTGAGGGATCGACGTAGTTCCTGTGTTGGGCTGAGTGGTTGTTCGGCACCTGTGGTGCCTTGAATTGCAAAGGGAACCTTAGCGCTAAAGGTGTTAGTGACGATGCTTGGGGAAGTCATTGTTACGAAGCTAAATGGTTTTGCAAATGAGAAAAACAAGGAAATCATAAAGCAATTAGAAGGCTTTGTCTTGCCGGATTTCGAAGGAATCGTTAGAGTGACCGATCCGTACCACAAGATGCGTAAACAACCGCAAAAGGGTGTCACGTTTACACTGGTGCGTGACAGGGTACAGAACGCGTGCAAGACTACTGTAAAAATAAGCGAGTTAACTAGTGATCGGAGGCTTTATGTCTTGCAGGGTCCCAAAGGAATCATCAAAGCGACCGATCTGTAGCACACGATGTGTAAACAACCTCAAAAGGGTATAACGTTTACGCTAGTGCATGCCGGGGTACAAAACGCATATAAGACTACTGTAAAACACAAAAAGGGCACCAAGAGGCCCTCCTTCTAGCGCCAGAAAACTGTAGCGACCGAAAACGTCGATGGCTGGAAAACATCGAGAGGTCGTTGGTCGTAACAATCTTAACCCCAGATCCATGTGAGGGTCATGCTAGATAAGACGGAAGCGGGATGCCTTGAACGATCTGGTTGATCAGACAGGGACTTAGTCGGTGTTACTATAACCTTTTGCAAATGTATGATTTGAAAGCAAGACTTATAGCATAAAAATAGTAATCTTTAAGGGCGAAAAACGATGTAGAATGCGATGACAAGCAGAAAAGCAAAGTAAAATGCAGTTAGGAAAATGCACCACTTCAAGATTTTGACTTCACTCTGTCAAGGTGGATACAATCGATTGCATGACGCTGGAAAGTGCAAAGATCCCAAAAGTAACCAAGATGTTTAGAGCAAGACAATTGTATGCTTGAATGCGGACTCGGGAGTTAACAATGCAAAATGCTACAAAGATAATGGGAAAAGAGTAAAGCATAATGCCAAACAGGAGTGCTAGCTGTTCACAATGCTAAACAGAATGTTTACAATGCTCAAGATTGCCCGTTTGCCAACTTGCGAAAATGCTAACTTGTCAATTTGTCAATTTGTCAAACAATTTTCTTTTGCTTGCCAGCCAACCAACTCACTAACCAACCAACCCCTTGAGCGTTACTCATTAGGGTATTTATAGGACCAAGAGCACGTGAAAGATGCAGTTTGGACGCCACGTGTCTTGGGCCCGTGTTGACGTGTCTATGCCGCATGAACATGTACGGCTGATTAACGAGCCTGCCATGCTATAATTATGCTGTCAGAACTTGGAGATGTGTGCCAACGACGCAAACAGGTAAAGTGCATTGATGTAGCGTAGCTGCTTGCTACGCTATGCTATGCTTTGTAGCGTAGCATGATGGCGTAGCGTAGCAGCTTGCTATGTCGTGCTATGCTTTAGAGCGTAGCATGTTGGCGTAGCATAGCATCTTGCTATATTGTGCTATGCTATGCAGCGTAGCATAGTGTAGCCACTAGTTTGAGGCAGAAACTTGCGTCGAGGCCTGTTGCATGTGTTGGAAGCCTTTGAAGTGCTCTGACAGATTTTGCATATTTGCTACGTTGTGCTACGCTATGTAGCATAGCATAGCGTAGCAGTTGGCCTTAATCGCAAAAATCCCGACAATCTGCAACCTTTGCTTTTTGCAATGCGAAACTTGCGAACTTGTTGATCCTGCACTTTAAGATACCTTTCGTCCCTCCTGCAGAGTTGTTATGCTATGTAGCGTAGCATAGCGTAGCAGCCAACATGGCCTACTGTTCGCTAAATTTGTCACTTTCTAGTGGAAGGAGCCATTATTGAAGGACTTGGAGTTAGGCGAGGGAACTAACTGTCTAGCTTTCATTACGTTGTGCTACATTGCGTAGCGTAGCATAGCGTAACACTTCGTTCTGCAATCATCTTCTGAAGCCTGCTACGCTACATAGCGTAGTGTAGCAAACTTCTTGACTAGAAAACTTGCCGAACTGTTTTGCACATTCTGAGCACCGTTGACGATTCCACGCATCATTTCTAAGTAGGCTATTGGCTGGATGAACTACTCAGGTGGGCAGGCTGGAGGATCCATTGAGTCTATCGACACCGAGAGTAGAAAATTTGCCGAACTAGACAGTCTGAACACCAGAGCACTCATCTCCTGATGAACTGTCGTGACACTACCTGAATTGCGAGGACCCGATGAAGCGAGAATGCCTTGGAAATTTAGGGTGTTTCACCCTTCAAAGTATCATAGAACTCATTCTCCATCTACTAGAGGGGAAACCCCATATCCATATAACCCTTTTCATCCTTTAGCACATGCTCATCCACCCTTAACCCAATTACCTCCTGCTCCATCTATGCAGGGTGAAATTCCATCACAATTGTAACAATGTAACGCTACTAGGGCTAGCAACTTATAGTCAAATTTCTAGCCAAATGGCTTGGAATGCATATCCCAAAAATGATCATTCTTTCAACCCAATAGTCCTTCAAATTCCTCATCGACTAATGTGATTGGCCGCCCTTTCTCTCTATCATCCTCTGCATCAAATTCTTTCAAGAGCCCTTCAAACCAACCACCTCCTAAGATCCACACTGTTATGCTGACTCATGTTGTATCTAATTGGATTAAGGCTAGCAACCTTCTTAGGAAAAGATTTGACACTGAAAGTCCTCTCATATATTTGCAGATCGCTAAACATGAGCCATGCAAGGCTCTTCTTGATTCAGGTTTTAGTGTCAATCTAATTTTCCATGACATATAAAAAGCATGAAACCTACCACCTCTCAAGAAGAGCAATGTTCGTCTAGAATTGGCAAACCAGTCAATCACTATCCCTTTAGGACTTGTGAAGGACATTATGATCACTGTTTGTAGGTGGTTTTATCCTACAAATTTTATGATGATCAAGATTGACAACTACAAGGAAGACTTCCTAATTATTATGGGAAGGGCATGGTTGAGCACTATCGATGCATGAATGGGCATCGGAGATCTCTCCTTGGAAATTTCCAAGGAAAATGAATTTGGAAAGATCGAAAAGAAGAGAGTTTCATGCATCGCATATAGCAATATCAGGTGCAACTGTGTGCAAAAGCCCTAGTATGTCAAAAGCACATCCATCAAAGCATGCAGACAGTGTGCAAGTGAATCTAAAGTTCAAAGGTGCCTATATGCAGTAGCCACAAAATAGGAGGGCACCCAGTGGTTAACGGTTGATCTTGGAAGTAGCACACTTTGCATGGAACCTACTGAGAGTCTTACATGTGCCTATATTGAAAGCATGAATAAACTAGAGCAAGTTCATCACCAACTCTCTAATGATGGAAATGATTATACCAATTGGGAAGAGTTGGAAATCTCTGAAAATTTTAAACAAAAGTCCTTAGAGTTGAAAACTCTATCTCCCGACATGGAGTATGCATTTTTGACAAATGGCAAGTTGGTAATCATTAATGCTAATCTTGCTTCTAAAAAGAAATAGATGTTGTTGAAGGTGGCCAACAAATGACGAATAGCCTTTGCTTTGTCATATCCTGAGCTCACAAGGATTGATTTTAGGATATGCCAACATTGTATCTACATTGATCCGACTATGAAACCAAAGAAGTAGCCATAATAGCAGTTGAACCCCAAATTGAAGCAAATCATCAAAGAGGAAATTGAGCAACTCCTCAAGGTGGGGTTTATTTATTTCATTGTGGATAGTGAGTGGGTTAGTCCACTCATAATTGTGCCAAAGAAAGGTGGCAAGCAGCGGGTCTACATTGACTTTCAGCTATTGAATATGACATTATTCAAATATCACTTTCCATTGTCATTTGTGGATCAAGTATTAAATACTATATTTGGGCATTGTTGTTATAGTTTTCTAGATAGTTATAGTGGCTATAACCTAATCCAAATCGCACTAGAGGATTAGGCCAAAACAAAATTCACAAGTCCCTAGGGAACTTTTGCATATTGAAAGATGTCTTTTGGTTTGTGCAATGCTCCTATAACATTCCAATGCTTGGTCCTAAGCATTTTTCAGCAATAGATTAGTTGCAAGGTGGAAGTCTTCATGGATGACTTCTCTACCTATGATGTCACATTTGAGCAAGTCTTGGACCACCTTGAGCAAGCCTTGAACCACCTTGAGCAAGTGCTTATTAAAAGGTGTGTGGAGAAAAATCTTCAACTCAATTGGCAGAAGAGCCATCTAATAGTCCAAGAGGGCATTACACTAAGGCAAAAAATTTCTTAGAAAGGGATTGAGGTGAACCCTGAAAAAATGAGAGTCATCCAAGGAATAACTTGCCAACTGGAAATTGTTAAAGATGTTCAGTCATTTCTTGGACACACTAGCTACTAGTGGCAATTTATAGAGAATTTTTCTAAGATTGCAAAATTATTGGTTGACCTTGCTAAGAAATATGCTTCATTGATCTGGACTAAGAAATGCGAAAATGCATTTCAGAGCCTCAAGTAGAAGCTCATAGAGACTCCCATTCTACAAGCACCTAACTGGTCCAGATTGTTTCATATTATGACAAATGCATCAAATTATGCCTTGGGAGCTGTGCTTACATAGTTGGATGACAAGAAATGCCCATATTATATCCACTGTGCAAGTTGAAGCATTGTGAGTGCACAACTAAATTACACCACAACAAAGAAAGAATTAATGGTGATGGTGTATGCTTTAGAGAAGTTCAGGCACTATGTGCTTGAATATAAAGTGTTTGTGCACACTAACCACAATGCAATTCACTTTTTCATGAACAAACCAATGATAAGCCCCCATATTAAACGATGGCTAGTGATCTTGCAGGAATTCAATCTTATGATGGTAGATCAAAAGGGGACTAAGAATGTGGTCGCTAATCACTTGTCTCAGTTACAATGGGACAACAAAGATGAGAGCCCACTCTCTGATCAATTTTCTGATGAACTCCTCTTTACGAGTGCAATAAATGAACAAGTGCCTACAAAACCAAAATGGTATGATGGCATTTTTACTTATCTTTTCACTCAAGAGATGCCACAAGATCTAAACTACAAGAAGAAACAATAGTTTCTTCATCAAGTCAAATGCTTCATGAAAATCAATGGACACCTTTACAAGATGTGTGTCAATGGCTTGGTTCGTTGATGTATATCTGATGTTGATCAACTATGCATTCTCTAGGATGCTTATGAGTTCTTGTGATGGTCACTATGCTCAGAGATGCACAACCATTAAAATCCTAGTGGTAGGGTATTATTAGCCAACCATCTTCAGGGATGCCCACCAATTTGTCCACTCTTGTGAACATTGCCAACGAGATGGTGGGATAATTGCATGAATAGAGGAACCTTAGTAGTGGATCCAACCATTGGAACCCTTTGACATATGGGGCATCAATGTCATGGGTCCTATCACACCCATGTTAAATGAAAAGACATACATAATTGTTGTTGTTGATTATTACACAAAATGGACAGAAGCAGTAGCCATCATCGACTATACATCATCTACTGTTACACAATTTGTACAACAAAATGTTGTAAATAGGTTTGGGATGCCATGTGCACTTATTTCTGACAACGGAACCCATTTTACAAGTGCTATTTTTTGTAAACTCATGCAATGCTTGGGGGTTGAACATAAAGTAACAACACCCTATCATCCCCAAGCCAATGGTCAAGCAGAGGTTACTAACAAGGAGATTACAAAGATCTTAACAAGAATTATTAGCAAATATAAGAGGAACTTGAGCACAAAACTCAATGATGCCCTCTGGGCCTATTGCTCAACATGGAAACTCTATATAGGTTACTCTCCCTATGAGTTGGTGTATGGAAAACTATGAGCACTTCCTATTCAATCTGAGCTTCATACACTTTCAACAACATGTGACCTAGATCTTGAGTTGATTCTAGCATAGAGAAAATGATTGATTAACCTTAACATGATAGATGAAAATCAATTAGTGGCTCTATCTTGGAAGGAAGTGCACAAGGCATTCAACAAAAAGTGCCATGACCTTAGAATACAAAAAGTAAAATTTCAACCAGAAGATAGGTCCTCTATTGGAACTCAACACATGTACCTCAATGAACTAAGTTACAGACATTGTGGAAAGGGCCTTACATCATTTACGAAACATTTTCTTCTAGGGCCATGTTGATCTACAAACCTGAGAGTCCAAACAAAAAGCAGTTGATCATCATGCAACAAGTCAAACCTTTCTATGAACCCATGCAAACCAATAGAAGCAACGCCTCAACGAATGAACAACCATGCTTAATTTTTTAGATCTCCTCCTTATAACTTAATCATGGAAGAGATGGCCATCCATGCTAATCATTATAGTGGCTCCTCAGTTTTTCATCTTTTTGTTTTTCACATTTTTCTTTTACGCTTTGTGAATTTTCCAAATTTTTGTTTTACAACATTGTTAATACGTTTTATCTTTCTTGAATATTTTATAATTTCTTTTATATTTTTCCTTACTTTGGTGTGAATTTTCCTTGTTTTCTAATAAAATTGCTTTATTACGAACATGACACAGTGATGTTGTAGCTGGTTACTAATGGTAATTTGTATTTAATGTTTTTGATTGCTAATGTCTGGTTTCTATTTTTAAATTTTGATAACTGGTAACTAAAATTGGTTTCTATTTTTATGAAATAGGCAATGAGTCCATGTCATCCATCCATCCACAAACTCTATGGTTTTCCTTGTTTTGGGAACATGAGGTCCCTTTTTCATTAATAAAACCTTAATGAACTTGTGACCTTGGTAGTTTCTAAGCTTGGAAAAGATTCAAAGGTTTGAAAAAGGTGTGGCTTCAAGGGGATTAATTCAATACTCTTTGTGCCTTTCTAATTGCTTGAGTGCATATGTGTTTTGTGGATTTCTTACCATTTCACATCGACCAATAACAGGAAGTTGAATAAGTCTTTGCATGGTGTGGTTCCCATCCCAAAAAAAAAGGAGACAAAACAAAAAGATAATATAATAATAATAAATGAAAAATGATAAAAATTCAAAGCACACCCTTTAGACAAAATAAATAGGCTACAAGCATTAGTTATGAAATTAGAAAGACACGTTACCTATGCCTAAAGGTTCTCTCTAACTGAGGCCCTTTCTCACTTCTTACTTCTTTTTTCTTCTTCAATAAGGAATGGTGGTCATCTGTGGGAGCATTCTTGTGTCTTGAGGGGGTAGACCAATCCTAAAATGGTGATGTGAAGTCACTGAAAGTGGTAGGCTTTGGTCTAGACTAAGGTTGGACTTTATCGGGTCATTTAACCACAAAACTCACAAGGAACTTCATGTGACCATGATTGGGACATCCATTTCATCCTCTATCTGATCCATATGTGCTCTCCATAACTTACCTCACTACCAATTTTTATGTTTTTGTTTCATGTCTTAATTTGATGTGTTAAAATTCTTATGTAAATTCTCCAAGATTAGTCCTTAACTTTTCGTAACCATTAATCAACTATGGGGCCCACAGACTCCTTAGTTGAGGGCAAAAAGGGCATGTGTTGCTATGGGAAGGACCCACTTGCATATCTCATGGTTTGGTTAGTTAAATTCTTTATCCTTAGTCATTGTTGTAATCAAAATCTTTCGTGTGCCCCATCGTGCATCCAACGGTGTGCTCCTTAAGGCATTCTTTTTCATAAAATCTCATTCTCAAATCATTTCTCCATTTTTGAAACTTCAACACCCTCTTCTAATATTTTCATCATGTTCTTGGCTTCTTGGACTTCCATTTAATCCCACTTTCTTTCAAAAACTCCTTATATTTTTTAAATTTTGACAAAGTCAATGATGGTCAACAACAATGTCGACTCAACCTCGTCGACTAGGCCCCATCGACATAGCTCAAAAATTCTATAAATACTACCCAACACTTTGAAATTTTTTGTCATTTGTTTCAAAACAATAGGGGAGTTTTTATAATTTTTTAGAGCCCAAAACCTTCTAGAGCCCATAATTTTCATATAGTTTGACCAAATCACTCTATTCTTCAATCTTGTAGTTACCGAGGTAACCTCTTAGGTATGGGGGCCACAAACCTTAAGGTTTCTGATGAAATTTTTTTAAAAAATTTTTCTAACTCTCCGAAAGGATTAATGAATAAAACAGTATTAAACCATTAATTTTTAAGAGTTTAACCCTTCCAACAAACTCCAATAAACCTAGAATTATTTATTAATATTAAAATAATCAACTAGGCCATGATCACAACCTAGCCAAGTGTAACTATCCCAAGAGATAAGGTATTCCTAATGTTTCAAAGTTACACATTAAGTGCTAATCCTTAGTCATGTTGTGATTATAGATGACACCTAGACCAAAACACTTGCAGGAAGGAGGACCATCACAACTAAAGGACAAATGACCTAGAAGTGGAAGGGGCCAGAAAGAACAAGCTTAAGTGCAAGCAACAAAAACTCACACAATAGGACCTCTTTGAGAGGAGCCTGAAGTAAAATCTATTTGACAGATTCCCAAGGAAGAGGCTGCGACTAAACAATTCCAAGGAGGTAAGGCACCAAGGCCTATACTAAGACTTGAGGTCACATTGACAAAGGCCTACCTAGATACAATCAAGCCTCACAATGTCCAATGCCCAATTCTCTAAGAACTGAACTTTGAACCATTCTTGGAACATGCTCCACCAGAAGTCAAAACACAATTACAAAGCTCTCCCATGTGGCCGATCATCACTATTACTGACATGGGAGAGACATATCTCTTCTAAAATAGCAAAAAGGCAAGAGCCATTGTGAGAATTAAGGATATTCAAGTATCTTAGTTAGCAGAAGCAATTACGCAGGCTCTTGGTCTACCTGATTTTGGCACTTATTTGGTAGAAATCTCCATGCAAGCAAACCCTAAGGTAAAAAGAGAGTGGACCCAATGATGTTATGAGGTTGATTGCAAGGAGTTTGATGTGCTCACATCGACAAAGTGTATATACTTCAAGATAACGACCGATCACCTCAATCCAACGATGAGACCTAACAAGGTAACAACCTTTTCTTGCTTATGCCTGTGCTACTTTAAGCAAGAGACTCCCTATTAACCTTTCACAGCTGATTTATCTAAGGATAGAGAAGTGTTTTAAGGAGAACGAACATGAAAAGAAAATCCTATTGTTTTTCATGCCTTATCAAAAAACTCTATAAAAGGGCAAGGATAGTCTGCTACGCCAATGATGCGATCAAGCATACTCTCATTGCCTCTTGGTCTAAGATGATAAAGGACAAGATCCCTGCCATGTCAAAAGAAGAAGAATAGTTGCCACTCCACCACCCACACAAGAAACAACATCAGAGACCTGTGTAGCCATTGAGCGCCTGCACGAACTCTGAAAGCAGCTCTTGCATGAGCAGGAGTAGTAAGCAAGAACAAGTGGTGGGGATCCATCTATGTACTGTCCTACAATGAGTCACCTCAACGAAGTGTCTCGAATGATCAACTAGATGAAGGAAAGTAGATCACGACCCACTCAAGAAACAACGTTAGAGACCTGTGTAGCCATTGAGCGCCTACACGAACTCCAAAAGTAGCTCTTGCATGAGCAAGAGTAGTAAGCAGGAACAAATGGTGGGGATCCATCTATGTACTGTCCTACAATAAGTCACCTCAACGAAGTGGCTCAAATGATCAACTAGATGGAAGAAAGCAGGTCAATATTCTCAACCTAAAGAATGCAACTGCTTGCAAGGTCAAATCCTAGTGCTCGAGAAGTAACGGTATCTTTCTTGCAACATCAGCAACTCGCAAAAACCTCTAGGAATGCCACTATCCTCAACATCCTTAAATTCATCCCACTATCCATCAAGGTTTAGTTCTCAGTTGAGGAGCAATCCCTCTTTCTTTCTTGCTAATGATTTGCATATTCCTCATTAGACCCACATGGCTTGAATTTTCCTCTTGCAAAAAACATGTTGAATCTAGCATTTCGGATACCAAAGAAGGCTAGGTTGGGATTTTGAGTTTTGATTCGACATTACCAAAGGGCTGCTCAGCCTGCAATCTATTCTCTTCTGGCATTAACGTGTCCCTCAAAGTACACTCTCTTGTGGATTGTCTGGAATGTTCACAGCATAAATCTTCTCTTTCCCTTTGGGGTCACATTCCTTTGGAGAGTCTAATGTCTTTATACGAGGGATAGAAGCTTTCTCTTGGGGACAATCACGTTGGGATTTACCTGCAAGTCATCTCCCAAATCTGCTCGTATCCTTCAGCTTTGGACATTGCATTGCGATATGGCCCTTTTAGGCAGATGTAGCATCTATTGGGGAAATCTTACAATATAGCCCTTATAGGGCAGATGTAGCATCTATTGGGGAAATCTTGCAATTAGCCCTTTTAGGCGGATGGGGGAAATTTTGGAACACCACTAACTACTTGATTTTACTATAGGACCCAACCAATGAGATCTTGGTGCATAAATTAACATCTAAAGGCATATAGATGCAGGATGCAGATCCTTGCATCTATAATTCTAAACTTCGAAGCTGTAATTCTATCCAGGTAACGAGTTCGCCAAAAAGCTAATTGATGGCCAGGAAGACGTCTTTGTCCCAAAGAGCATAACTTATGTATCTCCGAGTAGAACTTTCTGACCGGGAAATCTTCTCCCAAGAAGGGTTGATCATTAGACGGTCATGGCCCTTGAAAGGACCTCTCTAATGACTTGTTCATTATCAAATGAAAACAAAGTACTATTCCCCTTTAAAGGTCCTCCCTCACGACTTGTTCATTTTCAAACAAAAACATGGTATTGTTCTCCTTTAACAGTGTGATTTTAAAGGCGTGTCTGTACCCTTGTCTGTGTGCTTCGTGATCTTCCTCACTAACAAGATTACTAGAAAAGAGTTCAATTAATGTATTGATACCTTGCGCTCTCTGAAATCCTTTGATTCCAGAGTCTGGAAATCCTCCCCCAAACCTCTGACAACATTTACTTTCATAGTTGAGCGGCATCCATTTGGCATAGCAGGGGTTGCATGAGGTGGATGAGTCCAGGGCATGTAAAAATGGCTTTTGATTCTGAAATTTTCTTCTGATTTAGATAAAACCTTCCCAGGGTCAAGGCCCTCAAAAATACTTTCGTGCTATAATATATTTCCGAAAGAATAGATCTTCATGAAAAACGTGTGATAGGCACCTGTTCTAAAAACCTGGGCTAACCCAATCTGCAAAACGAGCAATGATGTGAAAATAGCGGGTTCATATTGCCCAGGCCAAACTTGCAAAATTCAACCAGTGTGTACAGAAACATTTACAAGGTTTTCAATCATTTTCTGATTTGACTTTCTTAATTCCAAATCCTTTTCCTTTGCCCTTGCTTTTCTAATCCCGATGCTCGTCAACTGTGACTGAAGAGCAAGGCTTTCAAAACTACAGCAAAATACTTGCAAATTTATTCGTATGCAAGCATACATTCTTTATAAAACTTCCATTTTTGCACGTATCCAAAAATGTCCATGACTATGATACAGAGGCTTGAAGCCATACATATATATCCCTAGCAACCATTCAACACAATTTCGCATGTATGATTGAATGTGATTTCTTACATGATACCAGCATTCGTTTTAGATTATGATCATGCAGATTGCGATCACATGAACAGATTATAAAATTGGCCATTTGGACAGAAAAGTGAAACTAAGAAACTAAACGGCAAGATTACTTTTTTGGGACCGCAAGAAATTATCTAATTTGTCCCAAAATTCTAATGCAGCAGCTTTATCCTGATGCCGCTTGTGCTTGCTGATCTACAAGAAATTAAACAGGAAAATAACACAGATCATAACTACACCAATTTATGCAAGCATAGAGGTTAAAAATATTCGGCAGCATATGTGTTTAAACAAGTATATATCTCTTGTACTTACATTGATAATCTTTACATTCCACTGTTTCACTGTCCTGACAGATTCCAGGCCATCATCTTCAAAACGGAGGTAAAATCCAATGTCTGAATCCAAACCAATAAAGACAGCCATCAGTGCCAGAAAAATTTCAATAACGGCAATATCCATATCACACTAATTTTCTGAAATAGAATAACATTAAACACCACCTCAATGTATTGCAGATTCCGCATATTGTGTTATCTTAACATATGAATTATTATATGGCTTAATTTAAGTCTTTATATGCTGGGGATAAGATCAGGTTTTTCTCCTAGTCAGCAAGGTGCAGTTTATTGGCAAGACTGAAACTAAATCTAAATCGCCCCCAAATGGTCTCAAGGTCTCTCCACATGGACAAAATAAAACATTTTCAGTTTCACATAATCCAATCATGTCATATACACGAAAAATCAATAAGCAAATTCTTGAAACATCGCTGCAGCAATTTAGAGATAAGGAAAAAAGCCTTCTTAGTTTTGTGGATCCTCCTCACTAGCATAGCATACAACTAAAAACTGAAGATGCTTTTGTTGCTTAAAATCCAACAAACTAGAAAATGCTATCTGAATTGTGAAATCTATTTTAAGTTGCAACCACCATGTTTCAAAAAACTTAGTCAAATGCAACTGCTAAAAGTTTTGAATTCAATATCCCCTAGTGAGGGAATTCCTTTAAAACAACGTACAATAAGGTGAATCCTGTTAGAACTTGGAAATATTCAGTAACACAACATGAGGATACAGCTGAATAAAACAATATGCTTAGAAGCCTCAAAATTGGCTTTAATGGTAGTGCTGTCAAGACAATTTCAAAAGGGAATGATTCCATCTCCTAGGGTAACAGATTGTAAAAACCATGAAAACCAACTTCCAAACTTCCAAAAAATACTAGCATAGAATCACAAACCAAAACAGCAAAGCTGAAAATTTCAAGGGTAACAAAACCCACTTACAGTTATTAAAGATCTCCACGGGACTCTTATAAGGAAACCCCTTGAACTGCCAATCCTTGCCGAGGACAAAAATGGCAGCGACACGCTCCCAATCCTTGGAGGACATGGACGAAGGCTTATCTCTGATCTCATATGGCGCCACAATATCCTTCCCAGAATTATCCTTGCCAATCTTCCTGTGAATAACCAGACTTTCAGGCCTGTGGGGCATCTGCTTGACCTTAACATCCGGAGGAACATAGACCCCATCCACCAAAAACTCCTTGACATTGTAAATATTCAACAGCGTCTGGAAAGCACTGGGAACCACAATAATGGGAGGCCCATCAGGCCTCCCTTTCGGAGCCACATAAACCCTAGGAGCACTACTCTGGGATGGAGGTCTCGGTACTGGCCTCACAGCAGTAACAGTGTTAGAATCCTTCCTAAAATGACCATTTGCAGGGGTACTCATTCCCCTATCATGTCTGCTCTCCTCATCTCTCTTGGTCGCACTCAAAACAATGCTCTGGAAATTTCTGTTGGGGCATTCCAGCAAAGTATCCCGATCCTTCAGAGGCCGTTCTCGAACCCTAATCAGCTCCATCACGTCCAAATTTCCGGCGCCGTTGCTCGCATCCAATTCATCCCCACCGCCGGCGCCGTCGGCGTCGTCTTCGGGGGCATCTCCGGCGGAATCGACGCGGATTCTTTTCGCAGAAGCTGCTCCTGTTCCTGCTCCGCCTGCGCTGCCATTTTCGAAAAACCCTAGGCTAGGCTCTTCAGGCCGATATTCCTCGATATTTTCTGCGGTATTTGCAGCAGCGGCAGCAGCTGGAGCAACAAGATCGATGGCATCTGTGGTGTCGAGCTTACCTTGGAGGTAGTCGAGAAGGGGTTTGCGGTCTGTGAATGTTACGGTGTGGATATTGTGTTTGCGGGCTTGCTGCATGTACTCGGTGTGCTTGAGGTGCGCATTTTGGACGAAGAAGACGAGGCAGTCCAGAGTGTAGAAGCTGCCCTGCTTGGATCTGTAGGCCGTTTCGATGCCCCGCGCGAATTTGTATTCGTCGCCGAACCAGAAATCGTCGCCCACGGTTCGGATCTTGTCCAGCTCGCCCCGCGTTGTGTAGTCGCGCAGGACCGATAGAGGATCCATGCTTGCTTGGCTTGGGCTTGGGGGACTGCTGCTGCTTTCGTTTCTGTTTTTGTTTCTGTTTCTGCAACTGTGGCTATATTCCGGGGATTTCGGTTTTGGGTTGAAGTTGCCCACAAGAGAAATCGTCGTCTATGGACTGGTTGCTGTGTTTCTGCTTGAGAGACAAGCGCTGCTGGTTTTGCAGGCAGACGCAGGGGCTGAGGCGGTTAAAAGCAAAGACATGGCAAGCAGAGCATAGGCATGTCGTCCTTGAGCTGGGATGACGCAGCGCGTTTAACATGGCCTCTTGTGAATTTCCACCGGATGCCTCCTTTACAGTCGAAAGCCTCTAGACATTGCAAGTTAAAGCTAATACCATACTCTTGTGTACACCTTAACGATGTATTTAAATGTTTTTTTTTTTTTAATAATTGAGGTAAGGTGTCTTAGCATGTAGGAAATTCTAGTGTAAGTATTGTGCTCATCTAATACCAGGTAAACAACGAAATAATTCATGAAAGGTTGTTTAAGTGGCTAGTTTATTGTTAAGAGGTTTAAGTGGTTAGACAAAGATTTGCAAGCAAGAGGTTTGCACTTTGATTCTTATGTTCTTCTTTAATGTATCATGTTGGATATATATCTTGGAGGTATACCTATAGTGAAATTTTTTTGGTTTTAACGTTATCAACTAATGTTTACATAACATAATAGGTTGTACATGTAGTCCATGTGAATTACATCAATTTGTTACTTTTTATTGGATGTAACTAGCTTAATTATATATTTGGTGGGGGTGGTGGTAGTGATAGTAGGTGGGGTTGGTAAAACCTTAAAAGAATTGTAATATAGTTCAAAATAATTGAAACATAGGTACACCCAAAGATTTATGAAAGTTTATAACTCAGTGCTATCTCGTAGAATCAAACTTGTAACTTAGGGTTACTAGGCCAAAATTCCTACACTACACCTCATTGTTCCTAGTTATATATTTGACCAAGAGCCATAAGGCTTAATTGATTAAGAGTTGTAATGTGGGGGGAATGGGGGAAGGCGGCGAGGTAGGGGAGGAGTGGGGATGNAAAAATTAGATTCAAAGTACCCAAAAAAAAAAGTAGAGGAGAAACTCCAAAACAACAAAAAGCTAAGACCAAAGGATTTTAGGTTTTCATCTTCAGAACCAATTCTAAAAAACCTCCCCTCTAGGGTAGGAAAGGATTAGACCTTGCCCTTGTTCAGAAGCGCTCAAATGAGTTTTTACTTCCTATAAAAGACTTCCTATTAATAAAAAAAGAAAACTACAAAGAGAAACATTTAGATATTTAGTTGAAGTATTAGTTGCTGAATGATGTCACCTTGAATTGACAAAGGAAGAAAATAAGTTGGAGAATCTCTGTGAAAAACTATGTTACCTCAAAACTTTCACATGGCATAAAGAATAAGAGGACAAAAGAAATGCCAACTATAAAGTAGAAATCCTTGAAGTTGAGGAGTGTCACCAAATAAAATTTCATCTAATCCTAGCTGAAAACCATGTAAATACATATTACATGAAGTCTAAGAACTACAAGTAAGGGGACAAGTGAAAAAAAACAATGGATGAATGTATCTTCTATTTTGTAAAGACTACATTTTAGGTCATGAATACCCAAATGAGAGCACCAAATACCAACAGGCAAACCTTGATAAATCAAGTACCACAAAAAATGTCTAATTTTTTAATGAGTAGTGGCATTCCATATATTCTGAATTCATTACTTCTATAACTACACATTGTGATAAACCTTCCAAAGATAATTGAATCTTGAACAAATATTAGCACTAGAACTAATAAGACTATACATAATATTGGGCCAATATGAGAAAACATTATGGTCATTAATCCAAAAAAATCAAGAAAACCATTATGAGAATCTTGAATAGCTGCACTTTTGTCCAAACTATCCAAAAAATAAAAAAATGTAAACTTTTTATAAACACTAATGTCATAGAGAGTTTGAAACTCAAACCAAGTAATCTAGTGATTATGCATGCAAAGAGATGAAAGGGAGAAAATGCCAAGCTTGCACCATGTACTACAAAGGCATGGATGCTTAATAGCCCATAATTCATTATTAATTAGAAGCCACCAAGGAGAAAGCTAATCAAGCATAGAGGTAGAAATAGTAATATTATTAAAGTTTTAAGAATCATTGATAAAACTCGAAGACTTCCAAATATGCTTTATGACAATAGAACTTGATATAGTAATGCCTTTTGAAAATGAATCTAATTTTTTTAAAAATGAGTATCTCTTTAGTAACCACTACTTCTAGGCTTACCATTTGAATGTGCTTTTGAAAGAGAGGCTTCTAAGGCTTTGTACTAGATAAGCATTTAACCACCTACTTGACACATAAAACAATACCTTACTTATAATAATTCATCAATCCTAATCCACTATCCTTTTTGTGAGAAGTGCAAATGTCCCATGCAACATGACAAAATCCTTTCCTAGAATGGTTGTTACTTCCAAAGAAAATTTCTCACAAATTGATTAATGCAACGTGGTGTAGGAACACCTCTTCCGATTCCCTTGTGCTTGTCCTACAAGTTGTTTTTATAGGTTTTTCACTTAGAGAAGACTTGGACGAGTGTGTCCTATTTTTATGTGTCTTCTTGTGTTGATTTTTGATTATGATGATTCTTGAATATTTTGGCATGTATGGAGGCGTTTTTGGCTCATTTTAATGACTTTAGGGGTTTTTAGGGCCTATGGGAACTTGTTTGGAGGCATTCGAAGGTTCTAGGCATTAAAATGAACATTTTTATTTTTGGCACCTATAAGATAGACGTCTAATGTAGATGTCTTAGTGTAGACGTCTATCCATAAATGTAAACATCTATCCATAAATGTAGACGTCTATCTAGAATTATAAACATTTATGGATTAGATAGATGTCTACCAAAAACAATAGATGTCTCTCTCAAAACCAGGGCTTTCACAGTAGATGTCCAAGATGATGAGGGAAAAAGCTCTAATGTGGTGTTTCAATTGGGAAACATCCAAAAGACTCTAAATTCTTGTGGGAAACATCTAGGAAGGCAACTAGAAAGCTTTCTAGGGTTTTGGATCTCTATAATTATGCATGTATCCATCCATGAGAAAGGAGAAGAGCTTGTATGCAAGGAGAGAGCACATCTATCTACGAAAGTAAGAGAAAAGCTTTCAAGAGTGGATAGCTGAGCAAGAGAGAGTGGATGAACACATTGGGTGAGTGTAAATGGTGATTACAGCTCCAAGATAAACTTGTGGTGTGTTGATCTATGTGTTCTATTCTCTTGTATCTTACTTATGAGTGGAGATCTTAGTTTCAGATTATGGGAGATATTTCTATTAGTTGTGTCTTGCATTAGAAACAACCATTGTGTGATTGTAGAGCCTCATGATTGTGATTGTGATTAAGTGTGATAGGTTTTGGATGCTTGTGGGTTTTGTGAACCTTCTTGTAATTTTCTAATAAATTAATTGAACATAACTAGTTTTCTTATTTTCTAGCAAATAATTTTATCTTTGCATAATATTTGGATTTAGTGTGTTGAAGGCGATTTAATTATTGGAGTGAACCTACTCTAGCATTATTGGTATTACAGCCTAAAGCTTAGTTTTATTGTTGTTTAGATTTTGGTGAAGGGTTTTGTTAATTTTAGATGACACCTAAGAAGAAATAGGTGCAAGCTCTAAATTGGGATATAGAAAGCATGAAGTCTACCTTCCAAATGATGGTTGCTCGATTGGATGAAATTAGCACAAAGGTGGATAGACAGGTTAGTCCTAGCCATATCTAGACATGTGGAGGTGAAGAGCATGTACATTTAGATGAAGAAGTCTCACAACCAGATGGATATGGAGTAGATGAAGAGGAAGTCAATTGAGCTATGGGAGTGTAGGAAACCATCATCCAAGGATTTCAATGGAAGGAAATCCTATTCCCCATAATTTAAGGGTTCCAACGACATTCAATACTTCTTCAAGTAAACTTGATGATAAAAATGAGGCCAAGCTTGTGATAGTGTTCTGAACTGCTTCAAGAATTTTGTACGTAGAGTTGAAGACTTTTCATGATTTAGATGGCACCAATGCTTTTGTGAGTTGGTTGAAGATACTTGAGAAGAATTTTCAATTGGAAGAGGTACTGAATAACTTGAGGGTACCTATTACTAAATCTAGATTAGAAGGTATGACTTCTACTTGGTAGGAAAAGGAATCTAAGGATTATAAAAGATGAAATAGTCAATCTATCAAAGATTGGGATATGATGAAATATAGGTTTTAAAGAAAATTCGAATAATATCATCAGAGATAAGAAACCATTATGAAGTTAAAATTCATAAGGCAAGGTGATAGGGATGTTAAAGAATTTTACATTGAATTTTGTGATTTATTCCATCAAGCTAAGGTAAACTAGGAGGAGTATGAACAAGCTTCAATCTTTTTAGGAGGTCTCAAAATGGCATACTAGCAAGAATTGTCCTTTCATGAGCCATAAACACTTGACGAGGCTTATGATTTGGCATTCAAAGCTAAGAAGAAATTAGGAGGATTCAAAAAATAGGAGCAAACAAACTATTGATGTTAACACTCCCATGCTTGCATGGGGCCATGATTATCAACGTTTCTATTTCTCTCCCCTAATAACCACAATAAAAATCATGCGAGTAGTGGGAATTTAAACTGTCAAATGGTGGTCATTAATGATGGTGGTTACAGTCATTAGTGGCAAACATTTTGGAAGTTACAAAGATTACAATCATTAATGATGGTAATTACAGTCATTAATGATGGAAGTTACAATCATTAGTGGCAAATGTTTTGAAAGTTACGATGATTACGGTCATTAATGATGGCGGTTATAGTCATTAGTGGTAGACGTTTTGGAAGTTACATACATAAGTGGGCACTTAATTGGAGAATGTGGGTGTTATTACACAAGAAGTGGTGGCAGTTTTTGTAGCCGTTCCATGAAACATAGACATCATTATGGATGGTCGCAGCGGCTATAAAATGGAGTCTAGAGGGGGGGCTCAAGGATCATGGGGAGGAGAGTTCCCAAAAACAGGCTCTAGTTATCAGTCTGAAGGGGTAGCTTCCTCTCCACTAAGCAGCAGTTTCCTCTTTTCTTTTCTTTTCTTTACAAGCTTCTAGTTGATCTTCGAGGAGGGTCCAAGGCAGGAGCCAATAGCTCAAAATCGGATCCTTGCGGGTCTTCTCGGCAATGATAGGAGCTTGTCATGGTGGTGCAGACGTGGGTGAATGATCTTCCTCTCTACAACGGTGCACAAAAGGTGGCAAACAATGATAGGCTTTGAGAACTGTAGTTGCTACCCTGTGTGGACTGCAGTGGGTAGTATTTCTCTTTCTCTTTCTCTCTCTCTCTCCCTCTCTCGTGGCGATCGTAGTCTTCCTACCTAGTAGTGAATACCATCGACAGTCACGAACCAGCAACATCAGCAGGACCAGGGAAAATTCAGCTCTTTTAATTACCTATTGTATTGAAGACAATTATTTAAATTAAATTCCATATTTCTTTCTAGTTTATTATTTTCAAAATGCCACATAGCCCTCTCTAGCTGAGACTATTCCTGGGTTTCTGTACCCATACGAGAGGCACCCTAGGTAATAGTCTCCTAAAAAGAGTTTTCGTCCCCGATGTTGGTGTGACCAAAATTTATGCATCAACACCTTTTTGGCGCTAGAAGGAGGGCCTTTCTCCCACCTTTTTTTCATCAGCTTTACTTGTCGTTTCTTTGATCTTTATTATCCCATTTTCTAAAATATTTATTTTTTGTCCTTTTCCAGTCACTATTTTTATTTTTCAAAAATTTCATTTTCCTTGTTTTAAACTTGTTTTATTTAAAATTTCTATTTTCAGCCATTGTCTTGAAAAATATTTTTAAAGAATTTTCAAGCCCTTTATTTCTTGTTCTCAGAAGTTCGTTTCTTGAAAACTTTTGGGTCTCATCACCCATTTTTCTTTAATCTTTTTCCTTGTTTTTTTTTCTTAAATCCTTGTTTCCAATCCCATTTTCGAATCTGTGTTTTGGCGGTCCTTACCTTAGTCTTGGGTTAGGTAAGGTGGTTTTATTTGATTATGCAATTTTAAGTTTATTTTTCTAGAATCTTGCATTTTACAGTTTCCCTTTTTAATTTTATAAATATTGCAATTTTATACATTTATTTTTCTTTTAAAAAATCATATTTTAGTGTTTTTCTTTACCCAAAAAATGTATTATTTCAATATTTTCTTTTCTTTTTACCAATTTTATAGTTTCATTTTAACAATTATATTTTATATTTTTGTTTTATGAGTGAACTTTCCTTTGCCCCTAGTCGACCAACTACACGTCACTTTACATTAAGAAAACAAAGAGCTTCACATTTCCCAAGTTTTATTCTTAGGAGAACTCGAACTAAGATGGCATCCAATCAAACCCCAGCTCCCTTAGTCAGTAACCCCTTTAACTTTACTAACTACCACGACATCCCAAAGTCACTCCAGAACATAAATTTGTTCTACAACCCTACAAACCCTTCTAATGATGCTTGCCAACATATACAATGTTTTGAAACATTACTAGGCATCTACAACATTGTCCAAAATGATGTGGCATGTAGGGTATTTGTGAAAACTTTCAAAACCAAAGCAATCCAATGGTTCTTGATGCTTCCCAATGCCTCTATTAAGTCATGGCAGGAGTTCAAAAATAAGTTTTTGACTCAGTTTGACAAATTCACAAGCCTTGCCATAGCATCTAGCAATTTCACCAACTTAAGAAAGCTACCTAGGGAAAATGTCAGGGATTACAACCTGAGATTCCTTCACCAATTGGCCTATGTGCCAAGTGAGATGCGTCCACAACCCGATGGCATCCAGTGACTTCGCATCAATGCATTTGGCTAAATCATCCACTTGGATAACAAGGATGCATCTTCGAAGAGCCACCACCATTCCGACAAAACAACGGAGAGAATGGGAAGCGAGAAGGGCCTTAGTTAGAGGGAACACTTTGGTTCCATAACCAGTGCTTACAGCCCAAATTTTTTTATTTTATCTAAGGGGTGTGCTTTGAATCCTCACTTTGGTTTTTTTTTTTTTTTTTGTGTTTTGTGTTTTTATGCGTGGGGACCACACCATGAAAAAACTTCTTTATTTTTATTATCTCAGCTTCCGAAGAATGGGTAACATCGGAACAGTAAGAAAACTCAAGAAGAAACATCCAAACACCTAAGTGAATGACCAACACAAAAGCATCAAGTTCCCTTGAAGTCACACCCGTTGCAATCCTTGAGTCCTTTCTTAGTTTGAGAAATGCCCAGGCACCAGTTCGTTAAAGTTCTTATTAGAAGGGAACTGTACATTTCC
>MNCI01021236.1:38189-57880 GCA_015680685.1 Gnetum montanum | reverse complement strand
CTCAACACGCCTTGGTTACCCTTGGGATTTCTACACTCTGTCATGCCGTGCAGCTAATTGTATCCACCCTGATCGAGCAAGTTTATAGATTTGGAGCAATGCATGTTTCTAACCACACTTTACTTTATTTCTCATTTTTTGTCTCATTTGTTATGCATTATTTTCTATCTTATTCATCTTTAAGCATTACTTTGTATTACTATTGCATTTTTTAGTTCCTCTCCTATTTCATTTACTTTCAAGAATTACCTCACATTTCGCATTATTTACGTTGCAAAAGGCTATATTGACGCTGATGTAAGTCCCTGTCTAATCCACTAGACCGTTCAGGGTACCCCATGTCCATATACACCCAACACAGCCCTCTCATGGATACGGGGTTGGAACTGTCGTGCTCGTCAACCTTGGTGTTCTTCTAGCCACCAACGTTTTCGGTCGCTACAATTTTCTAGCACTAGAAGGAGGGCCTTATGATGCCTTTTTTCCTCATGTCATAGTAGTTCTGTGAGCCTTATGCACCTTGACACACATAAGCGTAAACATGACATCCTCCTGCAGTTGTTTGCGCTTTGTGAGATGCAGACCAGTCACCTAGACGGCTCCTTGGGAGCCCTATAGAACATAAGGCCTTTGATCGCCGGCTAGCTAGCTTATTCTACAGTTGTCTTGCATGCATTCTCTACCTCATCTCATGTGGTACTGATTGGTTGATTCGATGGTCCCTCTAGGATCCTACAAGATGCAAAGCCTTCTTGATCGCTAGTTAGTTCACCCGTCATATAGTTGTCTTGCATGCGTTCTAGACCCCACGTCATGTGGAACAGACCGTTCACTTTGATGGTCCCTTGGGGATCCTGCAAGATGCAAAGCCTTCTAGGTTAGCTCGCTTGCCTTACAGTAGCCTCTCAAGCCTTCTACACCCCGATATACACTAGTGCAGACTCGACACCATCTATGGTTGTTTACGTGTTGTACGGTCTAGATCAGTCACCTCGATGGTCCCTCTGGGACCCTGTGGGACATAAAGCCTTCTGATAATGAGTTAGTTTGCCTTTCCTTTTACAGTAGTCTTGCACATTCTCTACACACTAAATCACACAGGCGTAAACGTGACACCCTTCTGCGGTTGTTTGTACCTTATGTGGTGCAGGTTGGTCGCCTCGATGGTTCCTGCAGGATCCTGTGAGATATAAAGCCTTCTTAATCGCTTGTCAATTGAACTTGACTTACGATAGTATTGCACATGCTTTGTACCTCATCACACACTGGCATAAATGTTACACCCTTCATGGTTGTTTACGCTTTGTGTGGTACAAATCGGTTGCCTCAACGGTTCCTCTAGAATTTGGCAAGACATAAAGCCACCTTTGGTTGCTTTTCCAGCGCTTTTGTTCTATTTGCATTTCTTGCGTTTCTTGCATAATTACTTGCTTAGAAATGGCTTCCACCACCACCACTATTGACACCTTCAACGTGGAGGTTCCCTTCATAGTTCAAGACACCACTCATGCCGAACAACCATTGACCCCTGCGATGGAAGCATGTCGATCTCTCAGAATCCAAAATAGGGGACCTGAGGGATTAGCCCAGCAACATGAGCATTATAGTTTCCTTTGTGTGAAGGTGTAGGCTAATCTTCCCTTTGATTTACATGAACTTGAGAAAAAATGTAGCTTTGAGTTCACTTATTACAACAGGAAGGAATTCGTTCCTATCCCAGGTGTTCCTATGGTTTTAACGCAAGCATATCAAAGGCTTTTGGACCAATTGATCCAGTTGGCTAGACTCAGGAAGCAAGCAGACATCGCGTCCAACCAAGATGATACCTTTCAAGATGGGCAGGAGGAGCTTGATTCCCAATCTAACGAAGGGGGTCAAGTCAGCCCCATTCTTGTCCAACCTACCTAGTCCTTCTAGGCCAACCTGTTGTCTATCAATGCCCCCTTTGTCATCACACCTATGCTTCAGCAGCCTATGCGTGCAACTGCAATGGGTAGCCATGCCACATACTCAATGTATCATCACCCCTATTCCCCAGTTGTGATCGTAGCAACTATGCCATCGCAAGCTATTTATCAGCATGTTCCCATAGTGTGAAACACGCCTATCACGGCTACCCTATCTCATGTCCATATTGTACCTACTTTGCAACCATACATAACTTCTATGTCGATTCGTATGTATGCATCTATTCCACCAATTGTGGTGAGCCTGGGCCCATCCACATGGTGGACCCCGTTTGCCTCTTCGTTTGTTCTACAGCCATCGTAGATGTCTCACTACGTTCACCCTCAGGCCTACCCAACCCCACAAACGGTACATTTTGGCACGAGGCCATGGTCTGTCCCACTAGTAACCCAAACAGCCTATCTAACGACTCAACCTGCTATTATTGCTTCAACAATACCACCCACCAGGTGGTGGACAATGCAAACAACACCTTTAGTGGGGGCGGCTCCAATGGTGCCGCTAATGGGTCAAATTACCACTGCCACCATGCCACATGTAGGAGTTTCCTCTATAGTCCCTCAGCCGTCTACAATGTCACTGGGTCTAGACCAAGCATTTCAGCTCATCCAAACCCTAACTAAGGAAGTAAAATGCCTCAAATCCTAAATCCTAAACCCCGTCAACCCTGCAATCCCTGCTTTGATATTACCACCCGGGATGTCCCTCCCACACTTCACGAAGTATGATAGGGAAGGGGATCCCAATACACATCTCGTCACTTTCCGGTCAGAGTATTTGCTATTGCAACAGTGGCCACATATGATCATTCACGTCTTCGCCATGTCCCTAGCTAGGAAAGCCCTAGAATGGTACCACGTGTTGCCACGTTCATCCATTTCAAGTTTTAAAGAACTCTAAACCCAGTTTGTGACATGCTTCAAGTACAACTTTAAGCTAGAAACCACGCTGGAATAGCTGATGGGTGTGAAACAAGACCTACTAGAACTAATCCCAAAATTCATTCAAAGTTGGAGCGTGACCCTTAACAAAATCTGTGAGCCCATCATGGAGGCTCACTTGTTAGCCATATTTAAGGGTGCAGTGAACGACTTCATCAAGTCCAAGCTGTATTACCTCACTCCAGGCTCTCGTAGTGAAGCTTTCGCTTAGACGAAAAGCATAAAAGACACGGCCAAGGTGAGCAAAGACCCAACCTACATCACTTACAGGAATAGCTTTGCAAAGAAGAACAAGGGCAAGGCCCGAACAACCATAGTGGCCACTGTGGCAACCAAGGCTAAGCCCAAACCTAGCAACAATCGAAGCAAAAATAACAAGAAACTGGTCATACCTGCTAGTGACTCTGTACCCAAACTAGGCCAAACACCACAACCTGTCGCACCTGCACCCATTCATCATTGGGGGGCCAACGTATTTGACAACCCCCATCCCATGCAACAACATTAAACAACCTCCTCGCCCCACAAGGCAAGAAGCCCATTTTGTGGATGAAAAGTTGAAGGGAAATACCATCAAAAGTATCTCCACGCCTACGCCTTCACCCCTCGTATTTACACCTTCTTCACCAAAAATGAAGGTCAAAATGATTACATAGCCTGAATTATCTTGCCGACAAGGATCTAAACCTAGGTCCGAGGTTGTCTCTCCTCGAGAAATTCATCTTCTAGGACTAATCGAAGAGGAGGAAAGTATCAAACAGGTGGGTGGCCAAGACTTCTTGGACATCCTTACCTAGGTCGGGCAAGCCCTAAAGCAGAAAAATGCTACATTGAGCTTGTATGACCTAGTCATGACATCTGTACCTCACTTTGAGGATCTAGTCTGCATGTTAGCAGTGATTTCGATTGACAAAAACATGCCAGCGGAAGAGGAAGCGATCCACTCGGTCATACTCCCCTCTATACCCACGGAGTCCACAATACCTCAATTAACTTTTAGTAGTGATGCCATTAAGGAAGAACCTGAAGGGGCTCAAGTAACTATGGTGCCTCTCTTCATCACAATTTAGGTTGGCCAACACCAAATCCAAAGGGTACACGTCAATGATGGGGCTGCCACAAACGTCATTTCCTTCCCTATTATAGATAAGTTGGGATTGGTTGAACAGATTAAACCAACGGTGACATTGTGTCTAAGGTCCTTCAAAGGGGCACACATCCTAGTGAAGGGCACAGTTCACATAAACTTCGTAGAAGGGGACCAGTTCCTTATAGACGCAACATTCATCGTGGTCGAAGAAATGCCCGGGTTTAACCTGATCTTGGAAAGATCATGGTTAGCACAACTTAGGGTTGTCTCCTTGCTTATACACTAGGAAATCAACATACCATATGTGGGTCGGGAGGTGATAATCCATGGCGATGGAGTGGTAATGCAAGCAATCAGCAACCTAGACACGGAACAAGGTTCAGAAGTTATAACCTCTCAAGATGAAGTGCATGTTCATGCATGAATTAATCATGCATTGAAGGGATCAGTCCAACGAGATGACCCTCAAAATGTAAACTCATGGGTTGAGTGGCCCTTCCAAGAAAAGGACAGTGATATGAGCAGGGGCCCTAGTGAAATGCCTTGACCTTACATTCCAATCAACCCACGAAAGGTCAAGAGGTAGCTATGCATACCGTAGCAGCCTTATGACTTCCCGCCCAGTTGCTATCCTTGCACATTTGCTGTTTCCTTGTCTTGTCAATATGCTATCCTTTCGACATGATACGGTATGGCCCGAAATGACCTAAAACTAGCATTCTCACCTTTCACTTTAACCTATTACGCAACAGCCCGAAATGGCCCAAAACTAGCAATAACCCGAGATGGCCTAAAAATAGCATATAAAAGCATGAAAACTTTACATAGTACACAAGTTAATACAAAATCGATTTCCCGCCTAAATTTTTTCATTTCATTCAAAATTTTTGCCCATTGGTAGTGTTTGCAAAATTTTTAAAAATTTTCAAAAAAAAAGGTCTCATGCTATCATGGGTTATCTCTGTTCACATCACCTTCTCCGTTTTCCTCCGCTTCATCTACTTGTGCATCTCCTGCTCTTGTGTTACCTCCTGCCGGATCTTCATTTCCTCCCTCCATGGGTCTCACACCTTCGCTGTGAGCCTGTATCCCAGAAATGAAGTAGTTAGCTAGGGAAACAAATGTAATAAATGCTAACTATAGCATAACATTAAAGCAACTAACCTGAGGGGAGCCTGCATTGGTCTCAAGGTGTATTTGGTCTAGACCAAGCCTGAGGTGATGCCAAATCTCCTCTATCAAAATGTCCATCCAACACCTGTCACTAGGCTTAGCATTCATAGTGGCAACTTTCTCCCTTTCCAAGGTTGTCCACTTTAGAGGTTCTAGGGAAAGGGAGGTGATTGCGGTCTCTCCTGTAGGAAGGTTCACCCTCAAGTCAAGAGATTCTGTGACCTTCACCTACTCTTTAAACTTAGCATAGGCCTTTAAAGCACTGATGGACTTCATGAATGTTTCGTACGAGAATGCCTCCACAGAAGTGTCTTTATACAATCTCCGATGGGTTTCGTTTTCTAGATTGTATGTACGTTTGTGATCCCTTTAGGTTTTTCCCCATTCGAAGATCTTAGCATTGATGTCCTTCATATCCTATCACTTTTGGGCTAGCAAGTCCATCTACATCTATTATTCAACTATCTCGTAGGTGGACTCAATGTTTTGATGAACGATAGTCCAAAACCTGGTGTAGTTGTCTATAGTCCTTTTCAAATCAACAGAGTTATGGATATGGTTTATGAGGAAATTAATCCTCGACCTAAGGTTCTCCACCTCAATAGTTAGTTCAGCCTCTCTCTACTCGACCCTTTGGACCTATTTCCAGAGGTCCTCATTGGTGCATCTACACTCCCACAGAGAGCACGCTGAGTGCCAGACTCATTTGTAAGCCTCGTCAAACGTATGACGAGATACCTTAGTTACGTCAGGTAAGAGTGTGGGCATGGCGCCAACCTCTAAAGGTTGCACCAGGTCCCACTTGAGCTGAGAGGCTATCCAGTGCATAGAGCGTAGTAATCATGTTAGCATAACATAATTAACAAACTCGAAAGTTTCAGCGTAGCAACATAAGGACAATTAACACTCCTACTTACCCGCACGAGGGTCCTCTTGCTGAAGACATTTGATCATGCCATTGACAAGTCCCTGAACAAATGCAAACTTGTCGGGGACTTCAGCCCATGACTCCGTACGAGGCGGGGGAGGTCCTGAGACATCAGTAGTAGCACCTATTACATGATGAAGCATGTCAGCAATGGCCAAAAAAGACTACAGTAAGGCACACACAAAGCCTAACTCACTAGCATCCTGTTGCAGTCTTTCTTATTGCTGATGCAAGAAGGTCGTGGTAGGCTCGATAGAAGGCTTGACCAAGTCCATGAAAGCCCCTACCTCATGTGCTAGTTCCTTTCCTTTTAGGAGACCAACGTCTTTTTTTATTTTGGGAAGGTACCTCTTCATTGGTAGGAAGAGGCTTCCTAACAACAAGAGCCCTTTTCCTAAAAATAGGAGCTCCATTTTTCCTGACCAAGGCCCTTTCCTCCAAAATTATGGCCCCTGCGTCTTTATTTGTGACCCCCGTCCTGAGGGTGACACTTCCTCATCACCTTCTTCTTCATCTTCTTCTTCTTCTACTCACAAAAGGGCACACATACGTTAATTCGAAACAAGTTAACTCAAAATAGATGCCACGCTATGATGCACTACCTAACGAAACATAGAATAGTAGACAATAGCAAAGTAAACATTATATAAAAAATTCTTACCAATGGGGCGTTGTGTTTGCTGCAACTTGAACCGCAGTCTTCATCCCTCCTCTTCATGAGGGCTTTCCCTGGCTAGGGGAGGTCTCTTCCTTCACAGCTCCATGGGCATAGTCTCAGCTATGATACGTTCACCCTGTATCACGTTGTCGGCTATGACAGGGGACGTCTCTCCTACACTGTCTTGGCCACGAGCACTACGAATTTCCAGACCTTTAGTCATTATAGACAACGACTCCCTGACCATTTCTGGGGGATCATGGGCTTGCATAGTCTGAAGGACCTGTCAAATCCATGGCTTGGGAATTTGGTCACGATCTAGGTCAGACTAGAGTCCGTCCTCCTGGACCACCAGGAACTCCACGAAGCACTTTAAACAGACTATGTAGAATGCATAGTATACGTTAGAGTGGGACTCCATTTGCTCACAGAGTCCCAAAATCTGAGCCTACAAATCACTACATAGGTTTGGCCCAGTTGTAATAGGCCCCCTCCTCCATGATTTCCCACATTACCCAAGCCTGCTCAAGCCCCAGAACCTTCCCTTGGGTGAGCAGTTGAGGGAATTCATGGGCACGGAAAACTAGGTATATCCCCATGGTAGGACCTTCCTTAAGCTTTTCCATAGAGACCTCCTTCACTCCTTGGTATGCCTCAGCCACTCCTCGATATGCTACTTCTGAAGGATCAACTCCTACTTGCTCTTCAACACCACATTGCGGCCATCAGTAGGGATGCCAAACAAATCCTCAAATAGCTTGTCATTGATGTCAATGACCACCTGCACATCCCACACGTACGTACAAAAACAACTCACCTGCCCAAAGAATGAGTTGAACAAGGAGAGCATCTTGGTAGCAGAGACATCCAAATTTGGAGCCATGAACAAATCCATAAGCCTAGCCCTTCAGATTTTCTTCAGTAATGGGTCTAGAGCCCCTCGTTCTAACCATCTCTGGCTTGTTGCTACTTCACCATATTTGAAGTAGATGTTTCCCCTTTGCCGCTTGGAAGTTACCACCATCACCTCACGAGGCTTCTTCATCCTTGCAATAATGTTCACCAAACGTACTTAGCATAACAATGCAGAAAATGTAAAAAAAGTAAAAAATAAAAACACTTGAGCATGTGGTGCCTACCTGTTAACCCACCAGGCCTATAGGGTGATGGGAATAGTGGGAGTTTAACCACTAGAACTGCTTCCAACATGACTTGCTTGAAAGGTTCTCTCCACTCCTTATCCAGCCAACCCTTCACCCTACACTGACTATAGAAAATGGTGAGTGTGCATAGGTAGGAACAAGATTCCCCCTCCCCCTGCAATGACCAATCATGCTCGCCTGCAAGCTCTTAGTAGAGGCAAATTCCTGTAGGGCTAGTTGTGTCATGCCTAACTCACCCAACTGGTCATGAACCCTATCATCATCAATATAGAACCTAGTAATAAGCACATACTATTAGCACTCATCCAGGTACGGTTGACGTTGAACAACCAAGCAAAGAAAAGATGTGAAACTCACCCACCAACATAATAGACGGTCCCTTATGGGTTCTGAAAGTACATTGCCATGTGGCGCACGAGGTACAATGTGTTGTACTAGTGATAACATTGGTATTTTGGCATGTCCTAGATCTAGGTTAAATGCCTCAACCTTGTTGAGTGTTGGTTGGACCCCTGTCCCAGCTTGCTTGTAGTCGCATTGTCAGAAAGGTATCTTAGGATGCCCTGACTTTCCCCTGGTAGCATGGCTTATATTATGCCAGATTCCTACATCTTGTCTAAGGAAGACCAAATGATCATACTAAAGTGATTGAGAAGCAATTGAAAGAAGTCTCATGCCCCTTCCCTGAACCAAACCACTCAATCTCCCACACGTATCGGGGGAGGAGGAACATTGGCCATAGGTCTACCCACACGACATAGGACCCCTCCAAGGTCCAAAACGATCAGCCTAGACCTTGGCCCTACCCTACATGATGCAACCAGCAAATATTGGCATCACATTTGAATGCAATACATGCGCAATGTAGCAGTGCCTAGCAGACCATAAATATAGCATAGCATAACCCCTTGTCCATACATAGCGTAGCAATGATGTGAAAGCCCAGCGTAGTGAGAACATGTAAATAGCTTAGCATAGCAGCAAAACAACTAACAACATACTTAGAAAAAACACGTGTCACGGCACCACATCACACATAACCAAACCCTCCCAAGGGTTTTACGTCATGACATGACAACGTCAAAAAACTTAAATGGTCCCAGCCCCACAGTCATGACAACCGCAGCGGTGGGAATGGCCTTGCATTCAATCACGATGAAACCCTTGCATAATAGCCACGACCAAAAGAAAAAAGATGCCATGGCAACACAAAGGCTAAAACAACATGGCTACAGAAAATACAAATAAAAAAAATAAGATAAAAAACTAGAGCAGAAAGTAGTAGAATGCACAAAATGAAAAAAGGTAAGGAGACATGAAAACTCACTGGGTCAACAATGTGCTCTCTTGCACCAGAACGCGCTCTTGTGGTGCACGCCTCAAGGTATTTTTCGCCTCCCCGACCTTTGCAAGTACCAAATGAGTTTTAGGAGCCATGCCCCTGCTTGCAGATTTACGACCTTCACTTTAGAAATTCGCCTCACTAATCGATTAACACAATTGCGTCACGCTTTGAGATTACCGAGTGCTTCAATGAGGATTCTGCGCTTTTACGATGAAAGTGGAGAAATTACCAAGGTTCAATCGCTATTTATGGAAATAGTGGAAAAATGGGAAAACTTTCCCTCTCTCTCTCTCTCCAATTAATGCAGAGCACGGTGCGTAGCGTAGCATGCTTGCCACAACATCATGACACTATTAGCATTTAAACCTTGACACGCTTTTAGTCAACTTGACACGCTTCTAGCCAACTACTCGCCTTTCAAAGAAAAAAAATATAATAATATTTTTTTTGATTAAGGGTCCGAAAAGACCTTAAACTAACGAGCCTAGCATGGTTGCACTCCTTAGGGTCTGAAATGACCCTAAAATAGTAGTTTCGACCCGTAATGTTCGCAGTCCATAATGACATTAAACTAAGTACATCCTTACATCAGCAGTTACCTCATATGCTTCAACATAGGCAGTATCACATTTCCTAGCTGTTTCATGTCTTCATTCTCACACTGGCAGTTCGATACCCCTTGTACTCGCAATTTCCTTCATTTTATTATTATTTTGCATATCAAGATTTTACATGTCGTAATATGGCAGTCTGAGATGACACTAAACTAGCGATTTGGCATTGGCATATTGATAGGCACACATTCCACTAACAACTCTACACTCTCTCACCTTGGCCATCTGCCATGACCTTAAACTAGCAAACTTTCAATTTTTACATCACCTTACTTAGCAAGTTGCATCTCATTGTTCCTTTGCAGATTTTCGTTTCACACAATCTTTGATGAACCTTACCCAGACTTTCATCTTATGATGGTATCTCAAGCAAGAGATGGAAATCCATCATGCCATTTCCACACCTTTAATGTTAGTAGGGCCACAAGGAAAGCTCACAAGATAGTTGAACCCTGACATGATCGACTAGGGGTCGACTACGATTAGCACTAAAGAAACCTTAGAAGCATCCCCAGATTGGCCCAGACACCTGGTCCAAGCCCTAGATTTAGAGGTCAAGGATGTAATTGATGATCACCTTGTCAAGATACGTGTGACCACATCAAGAAGGGAGGTAAAGACATTAATACTTAGCATCCTCCTAGACATAAAAATACATGAAGGCATAGTTAAAACTCTGCAGGATCACATCGATGTCTTTTCATGGTCGTACAACGACATGTCAGGTCTAGATCTACGGCTGATTCAGCATAACATTGTCCTAGACCCACACGTAAAGGAAGTCAAGAAAAAGGCACATAATATTAAGACAAAAATCACACTAGCCGTGAGGGATGAAATCACTAAGTTGTACCAAGCAGGTTTCATCCACTCGGTCAACTATTCAAAGTGGGTGTCCAACATCATTGTAGTTTCGAAGAAAACAGGAGGGATACCAATCTCTATAGACTTATGACACTTGAACAAGGAAATTATCAAAGACAACTTCCCACTCTCGAGCATCGATCAACTCATCAACAGCACGGCTGATCATGCTTTGCTATCCTTCATGGATGGCTTCTCTGGATATAACCAAATCTGCATCAACCTAGAGCACCAACTGTCAACAACCTTCACGACTCCGTGGGGAACCTTCTGCTATACCATGATGCCTTTTGGGCTCAAGAATGCTGGAGCAACCTACCAATGAGCCATGACCTACATTTTCAATGACTACATCTTAGAAACATTAAACAATTACATAGATGACATAGCGGTTAATTCCAAGGAGGTAGCTGATCACCCACGCGATCTAGAGGTAGTCCTCAAGTGCTGCCAAATGCATGACTTACATCTCAATCCTAAGAAGTGCATCTTTGGGGTAAAGACCGGATGCATGTTAAGGTTCATAGTATCGAAGGTTGGAATATTGGTGGACCTTGACAAAATCAAGACCATTGTCAATCTAGCACCTCCTATAAACCTTAAAAAGTTATGCAGTTTACAAGGCAGGGTACAATTCATTCGAAGGTTCATAGCCAAGTTGACCGACAAGTTACACCCCGTGCAACATCTTTTAAAGAATGGGATTGACTTTGAATGGACAACCCATTTCCAACAAGCCTTTGATGACCTGAAGCAGGAGCTCTTGCATCTCCCAATGGTGCACCCGCAGCAAAGGGACAAGACTTTCTTCATATACCTTGCCATCTCCGATGCATCCATAGTGGCACTGCTATGTCAAAAATGGGACGATGGTTCTAAGATACCAATTTACTACCTAAGCCATGCACTAGTAGCATATGAGGTAAAATACAATGAAGTGAAGAGGAATTTCGTAGCCTTAGTATTCACACTAAAAAAGTGGCGGCATTACCTGTTCCGTAGCACAACCAACATCATTTGCAAAAGCAACATACTTCGGGCTATCACCAGCAACCTGTACGAAAGTAGCAGGATAGCCCGATGGAAGGCAACAACCACGGTGTTTGACCTATGCTATGTAAGTCAATCATCAATAAGGGTCAAGCCATAGCAACCCAACCTAGGGCCTCACCAGTTGACGACCAGGCAACTATAGATCCCGAGTTCTGAGACGAATACATTAGCAATGTTGCCATTGTCCTGTTCCATTTCGAGGTGACCTTACACTTTGACGGTGCCTCAACCATGCGAGGAGGTAGCGCCGCTACCAAAATCACATTCCCCTCTGGGGAGATACACCCAACTACTTATCAATTTATGTTCCCTTGCACCAACAATGTGGCAGAATATGAGGGGCTACTTAGAGGCCTCTTAACTACCCGTGCGCTGCGTATACAACACCTGGCGATCTGGGGAGATTCACAACTAGTCGTGAATCAAATCAGCAAAGTCTACGCCTGCAAGGCTACGTACCTACAACCCTACTATGACCTAGCAAAAATCCTATTGAGGAAATTTGTGACCACTGATGTGCAACACGTGCCACGTAATGAGAACACTGTAGTAGACGTAGTAGCTACCCTCATGTTAAACATCCCATCATGTTCTTCGGTAAACCTACCAACTGCGATCATAGAATGTATCGAGCCCATCACTCAGGTGGAACACATGGCCTTTATTGACATTGCGGATACCCCGGAGTGATATGGTAACATTAAAGCTTATTTACAGCATGGCGAACCCCTAGGTGGATTGACATCATCTTAGAGAGATGCAATCCGCAAGCGTTCTTGGCAATACATGCTCATGGGAAATGATGCCCTGTGTCAATGATCCTACGATGGGATATTTATGGCATGTGTGGGTGGTGAGCAGGCAAAAAAGGTAGTTAATGAGGTTCATAAAGGGCTATGCAGTGGACACATAGCACCCAGGGCTATGGTTGTGAAAATCAGACTCCTAGGGTACTATTGGCCCTACATGGAGCATGAATGCCCATCAAAAGTCAAGACATGCGACACATGCTAGAGATATGAAAATATCATACATATAGCACCTACATACCTACACCCAACGCAAAGTATGTGGCCCTTCCAAATGATCATCCTTGATAACATAGTAACTAGGTTTGGGCTTCCGATGACCATTGTGACTGACAATGGCCCACAGTTCAGTAATGTGGAGACCCGAACCTTCTATAGCAATCTAGGAATTAAACAATCATTTGCTTCCCCTTATTATCCGTAGGCGAACGGGAAAGCAAAGGCTACAAATAAGTCCATCATCAACTTGCTGAAGTGGATGCTTAACAACATCAAGAGGTGGTGGCACGAGCAAATGCTCTACTTCATCTGGGCCTATCGAACGACATGCCAAATTGCAACAAGTAACACTCCTTACAATCTTGTTTATGGATCTAAATCAGTATTGCCTCTTGAGTTGCAGGTACCCTCACTCTGAATGATCTTATCGAATGTCATGAACAAAGCCCAAAACAACGAGTTGCAAACCATTGACCTCGACTTGGTGGAGGAAGAATGCATGTAGATGCTGAGATGCATTGAGCACTACTAAAGCAAGCAATAGCAGAAGCACCATGTAGACCCGCATCGACAGCTAGTGTGAAAGGGAGACCTCATTCTCAAGGCCATCCATGAGCACGTGAGTAAATTCTCAGCCAACTAGGAAGGTCCTTACATGGTCACTAAAGCCTTTGAGAATGAAGCATTCAAACTAGCATACATGGATGACAATGAGTTTGCTAATCCGGTGAACCACACGTACCTAAAGATGTACTATGTCTGAAGTGCAATGACAACAAAAAGCGTCATCCTCTATGATGATAAACTAGTAGTTGCACTAGGTAGCGCTTGCAATGACGATAAACTAGCAGCATCAAGCAACGTCCACCACGACGCTAAATTATTAGCAATCATCCGCTATGATATAAAACAGGCACTGTTAGTCCACTATGACTATAAACTAGCATTGCACGTCGGCTACGATGTAAAACTAGTATGTATGATCTGTTGGGACCTTAAACCAGGACAGTGGTCCGTTAGGACCTTAAACCAACACATGGTCTACCAAGACCTTAAACTGGGTTCACGTCGCACCCTCAACATGCACCACCACCAGATACATGTCAAACGAAGGGGCGTGAAGCTAGTGCATGGGTGGAACATTGCAGCTCCAAGAAGAAATTCTTGATGCAAGGAGAATGTGGTCTGGAGCATGCATGGCACCTCCACCCTTGGTGTCATGCTAATGCTTCAAAGACGTCGTATGATGTCACATAGGCCCTTCAAACCCACTGTCACCATGGCCCACCACCCTGACGGTAGTTCCTGAGCTCGTTCTCACTTCTAGGGTACTGACAGTATTGTGGCCTAGCCATAATATTATTGCTCTTCAGTTCCTCGCCAAGGTTTTAGCTTGCGCAATGTTTAGCTATGTGGTAGTTGATCCCATAGCTAGACTGAGCATGCATTCCTTTGGTAGGGATTCTAGTGCATCTGCATCCACAACAACTCCTGGTGCCTTGGAGGCTAGCTCCGCCATGCCAGTGTTACCAAGACCATTGCTTGCCTCCCTACTTTGGGAATCTCACATAAGCAACAGTGTCCAAGAGTAACAATAATGCCAGCAACCAGCAAGACATTGTCCCCACAACCACATCCCACTACAACAGCAAAGGCTATAGTGTCGCAAAGCGAGTGCCTTGACTAACATGGCTATTTGCAAGTGAAAACTCCAACACGTGCGTAACACAGCTCATTGTGTGGAAGGTTTTAGTAGGCAAGTCAGAACCCTCCATAGATGTAACACAACTCACCCTACGGAGGGGACACCTGCCTATAGGAGGTTGAAGAACAGTGCCAGCCAAAGATGAAAATGCAAACGAGCCCCTCAGAGCACTCCAACGAGGGACTCAGCTAAACATCATCTTTGCTCTCTACCTTAACCTCTGCAAAACCAATGCAACACTCTCAAGCATGGTCAAGCGACGTCTTAGCACTCACTAAGTGACAATCTTAGCATCTCGCCTATAGAGGTGTTTCATATTCTTTACCGATGTCCATCGAGCCTATTCTCCAAATGTCAACAAACAGGGGCCAATGAAACACCCTAAAAAATGCAACGTCATCCTTGCTTCACTAGGCTCTTGCAGTCCGCACAACACTATGGAATTTCGCCAAGAGGAGAACATTCTGAGTCTAGGTTAGCTAGTTCAGAAAATTTTCTACTTTGAACATGGATAGGTTCTGTACCATCCTTCCCACCCACCAAAGTAGCTTAAATAGCAAGAATCCTACTCAGAAATAGTGTGCGGAATCGGCAATAGTGTTCTAGATTTGTAAGAAGAAGTTCAGCAAGTTTTCTAAGTCACAAAGCCTGCTATGCTACACTACACTACTCTACACTATGTAGTGTAGCAAGCTTCAAAAGACCATGGTGAAACAAAGTGCTACGCTACGCAACGTCACATAGCATAGCATGGAAAGGACTTTACTACCCACTCCCCTCGCCTAATTTTGAGTTTTGTAGTAATGTCCCTTTCCGTCAGGAAGTGGCAGACCATGTTTGCTGCTATGCTACGCTAAGCTACATGGCGCAGCAAGGCGTAGCAATTCTATGAAAGAGATAGAAGATAGTTCGAAAGGCAAAGCCAACGGAGTTCGCAAGACTTACATCGCAGGAGACAAGATTTGCAAGTCAGCAAAACTTTCGCGACTAAGGCAAGTTGCTACGCAATGCTATGCTATGTAGAGTAGCATAGCATAGAAAGCATGTGACATATATCAGAACATGAAAAAAAGTGCTACACTACGCCAAGCATGCTATGTCACAAGGCACAATAAGGCATGCAAGTGGTTGTGCGACATCAATGCACTCCACCTGATCGGACCGTTGGCACATGTCTCCAGATGCTGATGGCGCAATTACCATGTAGTAGGGTTGTAGTTATTGCATACAGGTTTGCATCACAATGGTCTTGTATGTCCAATGGTCACAACCGATACGAGTGGCACCAGTAAGGCAACAAAGGCCCGAGACACGTAACATTCAAACCTTCCCTTTTTCATGCCCTCAGTCCTATAAATACCCTGACAAACAGCATGCAAAAGGTTCACAATTTTGAAAAGTTGGAAATTTCAAAAGAGTTCGGATCTTTCTTGAAGCAAATAGCTTCTAAGTGGTGGGAACTTTGAAATTCTGAAACAAAGATTTCCCCTCTCTCTAGCATTGTAATATCAAAGTCATCTGTCTAACACTATAAACAACGACTCTCTCTAAATTGGCGTGAGGTCTTCATCTCCATTCATCCACCTTGGTAGAACCCTGCATTGTCTGTACATGAGTCTACATCCAAGCACATAGCTCTTTTTTCTCGACACACCTTGGTTACCCTTGGGATTTCTGCACTCTGTCACGCCATGTAGCTGATTGTATCCACCCTGACCGAGTGAGTTTGTAGCTTCGGAGCAGTGCATGTTTCTAACCACACTTTAATTCATCTCTCATTTGTTGTCTCATTTTTTTTACATTATTTTCTCTCTGATTCACCTTTAAGCATTACTTCATATTACTGTTGCATTTTTTCAGTTATTCTCTGTTGGCACATTTGGCCATTTCATGGAACAACAAAAGTAGAGGCTAGAAAAAGGCAATATTTGAAACAGATGCATAAACAATCAATCTATTTTAAAATCACTGGAAAATAGGAATAATGTTGTAATTGTATAGGATTTCAATTTCATTAGATAAGATCAAAATGTAATTTTTTATTGATCTACAGTGGTGCACATGGCAAGCTTCGCATGGAATTTAAATTCTAGAAAATCCTGAGGCTTTGGTAGTCAAATGGGAGTGTATGAAGTCTTGAATATTTGGGTTAAAGCTCATCAATACCTAGGACGTTTTTGTAATGGAAGGAGTAGAGTGAAATTAATTTCAGAAAACATGTACATGTACTTTAATTGTTAAAGCTTTGCTCATGTCCGATACTGCAACTACAACTAGTCACATCACAATTGGCACCGGTTGCGAAATTTGGATTTTAGTAGCCTTTGAGCAAAAAAACTCAGTCATGGCCTACACTTTTCTCTACCACGTCCTACTCGCCAACTACTTCCTCTTATGTTTCTCATGTTGTTGCTTTACCATTTTTGTCTGTTCCTTGTCGTTGGAGACGTGCTGTTAAGAATCTTCTTGAGCTTTTGCAGAAAATAAGAGCCTCAACACGTTGCTGTAAATTGGTGAAAATTTACCCCCTACAAAAGCTTCCTGAAAGTTCCTATGGAATACACTATTCTCCTGCAAATGCTTCATTTTATGTAAGGGATGCAGTGGCTCTGTAGGTGAAAATTCATATGAACAGATCGGAATTAGAGGATTGATGTCTAGAGAGAAAGTATTGGCCCCTCTGTGGTAACGTTAGACCCGTACCTGGCCTTGGTTTTGGAAAATAAAATGAACACTCAGCTTGGATGGTATTGCAGAATTTATTAGCCCCAGGCCAGAGCAAAGTTACGATGATTTTGTGTGTGCATGAATAGAGACAATGCAGGCAAAATCAGTGGTCAAATGTGAAGCCAATCTGCATCAAAGAAAAAAAAATGGGCATTGCCTACACATAGCAGTATCTTGATGGTAATTATTTCAATGGCAGGAAATCTACAATCTCATGAAGTGCCAAATGTTTTTTGAAATTGTACACAGTTGAAGGCAATTGCTGTAAATTCCAACAACCACGTCTAAGTAGGTATCTCAGTTGCTGAAGGTTCTTTAGATTTAAGAAGCTATTATAGATGGCCAACACAAGTCCTACCACTTTGCTTCAGCCTGGCAACATGCTTAATAGCAAAATCAATCCAAAAAAATAGCAAAAATCAGCAAAAATTCATGGCCTACATTAAGCCCTAGCAATACCACTGTTACCGACGAATCCGAAGTAACGTAACCGTGAACCGTTACTGAGGATATATAAGAAGATGTGGTAGCTACCAACGAACCGTGCTCAGAAGTAGTTCCAACTAGTGCGGAAGGTGCAACTTGCATGATGAGTTCAGCGGAGGCGTGCCCACGCATTGCATAAGCTACTTGAGAAAAATCGGCAGCTAGCCAAACAACAAAGCATCTCCTCCATAAATATTTCTAAGGTTCTCACTTAAAGACATATTTTCATGTTTTAATAATAATAATAATAATAATAAACTCATTAGTTGTTCCCCCAATCCATTTACATTCTGTTATATCCATTGGTAAAGTTCTAAACATGGAGGTCTCTTCTTGTAAAAATGAAACAATTCTACGGCCTTGTGACTTAACTAGAGGTAAACATTGCATGCAAACATTGTATACCCCTATGAATTCTTAAGGAAATTATAATAAAAAAAAAATAAAAAGAAAGAACTTGTTGAATATTTGTCAAATATCCTACACTTCTCAATTGTAGCTTATCGATGGCTACAACCACCCAAGATTTTTTGTAACTTACCTAGCTTGTTGGGCAAGTAATCTCCTAACTTGTTGACCAAGTTACTTGGCAAAGAAGTCAGGTAAGATATTTTTGAAGATTTAACTACCTTTGAACCCTATAAAAATGCTTCAGGGGTAGGAGGAAAAGGGGGGGAAGGTCTCACATATCAGTTGGGGTCTCATTTTTGGATCACACTTGGGCTCTCACTTGGAGACACACTTTGAGTCTTGGGAGAAGAGCATTGTAAAGAAGAAATTGTGAATGATTGCTTGTGAGATGGATTGCCAAAGAAAATATTTCAGCCTCTTCATCATAGTCCTGTGAGTTATGTTTTTTATTTTTTATTTTGTTTAAATTGTTTAGCTAGTGGTTTAGATAGTATCATCCTTAGCAAGTAATTTTGGGATTTTTAGATTGCTCCTATTATTCTTATTTCCCGATAGAAAATTTCTATTAATTTTTTTCCATAGAAGCGCTTGTGTTTGAATGCCTTAAGAGCATTTTAGTAGTGAATTGGTTATTGTGCAATGTATAAGAACTACTATTGAGATCATTGTAAGAGAGCCTCTACTTGTAGTCATGTCGTTGAATGATTCAATAGTCAAGAGGGTTCAGAAAATCTTTGGTATTTTGATGGGACAAAAATAGCTTCCTTTTATCTTTAAAGTGAATCTTCATAGTATTTCAATTAGAAATTTTCAAGTATTTTGAAGGTTATGTTCAATGCAATTGTTAACATCCATTATCTAGCCAAAATGGAGTCTCGTACGTGGAAGTTTACGTAGCAATTTTTTTGTAGCATAGTAGGATTGTCTTGAAGAAATTTCTTATTTGAGCCTTAGAGTTTGAACAATTCGTAGATATTGAATTTGGGATAGCTTTATTGCGAAGTGTTTACTCATGTTATTTTACCTTATTTAAATATTTGAGGTATACACAAATCTTCTTTCTTTTCTTTCTATTTCCATCGAATCTTGCTCTATTTCTAGTTTTCTTGTGGAACTATCTCTTTCTCTGGGGAAAATTAGAAGTAGATTCGTGGAGTTGTGCTCAAATGTTTTTACAACATTTTATTTGTTACAAGTAGGTATTATAAGGACCGTGTAGACTAGGCAATTGAACAAAATAGGAACTCTCGACAACTCACAGTACTTGGCAATGTTGGATAAATCTCTTTAAGAAAAGTCATTTGTAGTTCACAGACAACACAATCGCTTCATTTTTCACAACTGTATGCCGCAACAGCACACACACATACTCACATTAACTACTGAGTGTATTTGGAGGTATCTAGGCCTTGGTGTTTCCAAAGACCAGAAGGCACCTAAATCCTATTCGAGGACACTCGTTGGCGATCACGTCCCAAACGGTTGCCAACAGTTCTTTTGGCGCTAGAAGGAGGGCTGAAAATTTAGCCTCTAAGTT
>MNCI01021236.1:0-33130 GCA_015680685.1 Gnetum montanum | reverse complement strand
CACAAAATAATATATGTATATACTATTAGGTAAATATTACTAGGAATATAGTATCAATTAATATGTTTAATTATGCTTTATTTAGATTAGAAAATAGTTTTCCTTCAAATGAGGCAAATGGAAGTCTACCAGTGAAACAAGTGGAATTCTACAAGTGTTACAAGTGGAGAAGGTAACTCATCCACTACTTGGTGAGGATTGTGAAAAATGGTTAAAATGCCTAAAAAGAAGGAAACTTGGTTGAAGACTCTTGGGGAGGAATTTCAAAATTTTAGCACCTATAAAAAGAGGGTTAAGTTACTTAGGATTTCTTCATCTTGCAATTCAAGTTGAGTAATGAAAGTTAGAGAGAGCTAATGGAGTTTGAGAGAGAAATGAGAAAGCCTTTTATTTCATATGTGATGGGATGTTGCCCTGAGCATGTATTGAAGGCTTACCTAAAGGCTAGATCTTGTGGAGCTCCAAAAGAGTGTCCTTTTATGGCTTTGTTATCCGATGAATTTTCTTTTCTCACTAGAGGTTTGGAGATAAAGTCCAATGTTTGGGGGTGATATCAAGATTGCTCCAAAGAAGAAGAAAAAGGAGAAGAGAAAACAACCAATGAAGAGTCATCATGGGGATGGGGAGAAGCTTTTTTCTCCTGAGAAGAAAATGAAGGACCTAATGGAGAAGAACAGAAGAGCTCCTCTGAAAACGAAAATGAGAAAAGTGCTAAAGAGAAAGCTGCAGTAGATCAAGGTGAGAGCTCCATCAAGCTAGAGAACAACAAAACCGCCTTCATCACATCAGAAATTTTCTATGAAACAGTTAGAGAGATGAGGATTCCCACTAGGGTAACCTCATAATTCAGTTTCCATCCCAAGAATAGTCCATGAAGAACTTGAAAATGTACAGTTTGTTATGTACATTTTGATTTTTCCTAAGAATAAGGTTTTTCTCCCATCTTACCTTATGTTTGATGGAAATTTTCCTCAAAAAAATATTTCTATTCAGTTGTAAACATTCAATGAAAATTTTAGTATGTTTCAATGTTGAAATGAGGCTGCATAAATTTCTTTAACATTTTAAGGGGACAGAAATGTTGACACATTTGGCCATTTCATGGAACAGTAAAAGTATAGGCTAGCAAAAAGAAATATTTGAAATACATGCATAAATAATCAATCTGTTTTAAAATCACTAAAAAATATGAATAATGCTGGAATTGTATAGGATTTCAATTTCATTAGACAAGATCAAAATGTAACTTTTTATTGATCTACTGTGGTGCACATGGAAAGCTTCGCATGGAATTTAAATTCTGGAAAATCTTGAGGCTTTGGTAGTAAGATGGGAGTGTATGAAGTCTTGAATATTTGGGTTAAAGCTCATCAATACTTAGGAAATTTCTATAATGGAAGGAGCAGAGTGAAATTAATTTCAAAAAACATGTACATGTACTTTAACTGTTAAATCTTTGCTCATGTCCGATACTACAACTGCAATTGTTCACATCACAATTGGTATCGGTTGTGAAATTTGGGTTTTAGTAGACTGGGAGCACAAAATCTCAGTCGTGGCCTGCACTTTTCTCTGCCACGTCCTACTCACCAGTTGTTTTCTCTTATGTTTCTCATGTTGTTGCGTTACCATTTTCATATGTTTCTTGCCTTTGGAGATGTGCTGTTAAGAATCTTCTTGAGATTTTGCGGAAAATAAGAGCCTCGGCATGTTGCTGTAAATCGGTGAAATTGACCCTCTGCAAAATCTTCCTAAAAGTTCCAGTGAAATACACTATTCTCCTACAGAAGCTTCGTTTTATGTAAGGGATACAGTGGCTCTGCACGTGAAAATTCGTATGAACAGATCTGAATTAGAGGATTGATGTCTAGAGTGAAAGTATTGGCCCCTCTACGGTAATGTTAGAACCGTACCTGGCCTTGGTTTTGGCAAATAAAATGAACGCTCAGCTTGGATAGTATTGCAGAAGTTATTAGCCCCAGGCCAAAGCAAAGTTACAATGATTTTGTGTGTGCACAAACAGAGACAACGCAGGCAAAATCAGTGGCCAAATGTGAATCCCATCTATAGCAAAGAAAAAAAAAGGGCATTGCCTACACATAGTAGTATCTTGATGGTAATCCTTTCAATGGTGGATAATCTACAATCTCCTAAAGTGCCAAATGTTTTTTGAAATTGTAGACAGTTGAAGGCAATTGCTGTAAATTCCAACAACCGTGTCTAAGCAGGTATATTAGTTGCTGAAGGTTCTTTAGATTCAAGAAGCTATTACAGATGGCCAACACAAGTCCTACCACTTTGCTGCAGCCCGAAAACGTGCTTAATAGCAACGTCAATCTAAAAAAATAGCAAAAATCAGTGAAAATTCATGGGCTGCATTAAGCCCTAGCAATACCACCGTTACCGACGAATCCGAAGGAACGTAACCATGAACCGTCACTAAGGATTTACAGGAAGATGTGGTAGCTACCAACGAACCATGCTCAGAAGTAGTTCCAATTGCTATAGGAGGTGCAACTTCAATGATGAGTTCAGCGGAGGCATGGCCATGCGTTGCATAAGCTAGTTGAGCAAAATCGGCAGCTGGCCAAACAACAAAGCGTCTCCTCCATAAATATTTCTAGGGTTCTCACTTCAAGACATATTTTCATGTTTTAAAAATAATAATAATAATAATAATAAACTCATTGGTTGTTCCCCCAATCCATTTACGTTCTGTTACATCCATTGGTAAAGTTCTAAACATGGAGGCCTCTTCTTGTAAAAATGAAACAATTCTAGAGCCTTGTGACTTAACTAGAGGTAAACATTGGATGCAAACGTTGTATACCCATATGAATTCCTAAGGAAATTATAAGAAAAAAAAAGAAAAAGGAAGAACTTGTTGAATATTTATCAAATATCCTACACTTGTCAATTGTAGCTTATCGATGGTTACAACCACCCAAGATTTTTTGTCACTTACCTAACTTGTTGGGCAAGTAATCTCCTAACTTGTTGGCCAAGTTACTTGGGAGAGAAGTTAGGTAAGATAGTTTTGAAGATTTAACTACCTTTGAACCCTATAAAAAGGATTCAGGGGTAAGAGGAAAAGGGGGGGAAGGTCTTACATATCACTTGGGGTCTCATTTTTGGATCACACTTGGGCTCTCACTTGGAGACACACTTTGAGTCTTGGGAGAAGAGCATTGTAAAGAAGAAATTGTGAATGATTGCTTGTATGATGGCTTGCTAAAGAAAAGATTTCAGCCTCTTTTTCATAGTCCTGTGAGTTATGTTTTTTATTTTTTATTTTGTTTAAATTGTTTAGTTAGTGGTTTAGATAGTATCATCCTTGGCAAATAATTTTGGGATTTTTAGATTGCTCTTATTGTTCTTGTTGCCTGATAGAAAATTTCTATTAAAATGTTTCCATAGAAGTGCTTGTGTTTGAAAGCCTTAAGAGCATTTTAGTAGTGAATTTGGTTATTGTGCAACGTATAAGAACTACTATTGAGATTATTGTAAGAGAGCCTCTGCTTGTAGTAATGTCGTTGAACGATTCAATAGTCAAGAGGGTTTATAAAATATTTGGTATTTTGATGGGACCAGAATAGCTTCCTTTTATCTTTAAAGTGAATCTCCATGGTATTTCAATCAAAAATTTTCAAGTCTTTTGAAGGTTCTATTGAATGCAATTGTTGACATCCATTATCTAGCCAAAATAGAGTCTCATACATGGTAGTTTATGTAGCAATTTTTTGGTAGCATAGTAGGATTGTCTTGAAGAAATTGCTTATTATGAAGTGTTAACTCGTGTTAACTCGTGTCTTGAATAATTCATGGATATTGAATTTGGGATAGCTTTATTATGAAGTGTTAACTCGTGTCATTTTACCTTGTTTAAATATTTGAGGTATACACAAATTTTCTTTCTTTTCTGTCTATTTCCATCGAATCTTGCTCTATTTCTAGTTTTCTTATGGAACTATCTCTTTCTCTAGGGAAAATTAGAAGTAGATTCATGGAGTTGTGCTCAAATGTTTTTACAAAATTTTATTTGTTACAAGTAGGTATTATAAGGACCGCATAAACTAGGCAATTGAACAAAATAGGAACTCTCGACAACTCACAGTACTTGGCAAAGTTGGCTGAATCTCTTTAAGATAAGTCATTTGTAGTTTACACACAACGCAATCATTTCATTTTTTACAACTGCATGTCGCAACAGCACACACACATACTCACATTAACTACTGAGTCTATTTGGAGGTATCTAGGCATTGGTGTTGTCAGAGACCAGTAGGCACCTAAATTCTATTTGAAGATACTCGTTGGCGGTCGCGTCCCAAACGATCGCCAACAGTCTCCTGTTTCATTTACTTTCAAGCATTACCTCGCATTTCACATTATTTATGTTGCAAAAGGTAGTATTAACCTTGATGTAGGTCCCTGTCTGATCGACTAGACCGTTCAGGACACCCTGTGTCCGCACACACCCAACACGGCACTCTCGCGGATACAGGGTTGGAACTGTCATGCCCGCCGACCCCTGGTGTTCTTCCAGCCACTAATGTTTTCGGTCGCTACAGTAAACAGCCAAAGCCATGTGATGATGTGCAACATGATCATTTGTGACACGAGTGTAACTATTTTTCTAAGACAATTACCTTCCCACATGGGGCTTATATGAGAAGAGCCATTGGTCTTTGGTCTATGATGTCAATGGGGTCATGAAGACAGTTTCCATGCATTTTTGTCTTTTATCTTTTAGTTTTTTTTTTATTTGTTCTTCTTTTTTTTTGGTTTTTATTTTTTTTATTTTTATTTTTTTTGTTGTTTCTTGGAAGATCTTGCTTTTATTGCTATACTTGTACTCATGCGTTTGCATTTGTATCATGTACTCTGTACTACATTTTGCGTTACAACTACTTAGAGAGTCACAATGTGCAATAGTGTATCAAGAGCTTTGGGGTGAGTAGAATGTATCCAAGGGGTGTAGTTGAATAGGATAAGGGAAACATGATGGGGAATAAATAATGTATGAGGAATGTACTTATGAATGGATTGATTAACCTAGTTGTGAGCGTTAGAAAGAATGTGATACCTTGTCGTCATGATGAAGTGCATTTGTGGACGAACGCCTCAAGTGTGTCCTCTTGAAAACACAACTCCAAGAAGATAAGGAAATCCACAAATGATTTGGTTAACTAAGCACTTTAAACTTAAAAAAACCAAGGAGATGGAGCCACCATGTGCAATTTCAAAGAAAACAGAATCATGAATAGCATCAGCTTCATCAGGGTCTATTAGACAAATTGAATAGCAAGTCTTTGTGGAACACATACAACCAATTGTAGCAAAATATCTTTTCAAGTATCACATGGTCATTGATGATGTCACTAGTTTATAGTCTTAATGGACTGTTGTGGGTTAGTTTCATGTCATAACCCTTTAGATGGTGCCAGTTTACCGTCATAGTAGATGATGCATTGCTAGTTTATAGTCATAGAAGACTGTGAAGAGGAAAACCAATTTATATTCTTAGTGGACTATGGATGCTAGTTTTACATCATGGCAGACAGATGCAGCAGTTTAGTGTCATACTGGATGGAGCTCTATGGTGTCAATTTACTGTCATGACTCCAGGACACTCTATGGTGCTAGTTTCAAGTCATAGCTCCAGGACCATTTTTTGGTATCAATTTTAGGTCGTGATGGCAAGACTGTTCTATGGTATCAGTTTTAGGTCATGATGCTAGGACTATTCTGTGGTATTAGTTTTAGGTCATGATGCCAGGGCCATTCTATGGTATCATTTTTAGGTCATGATGCCAGGACTGTTACATACCTTAGGTTGATCAAACATAGTACCATTTTAGGTATAGGTGATTTGTAGGATTAGCGAACTCGTTCTTGTCCATGTCAGCAAGTTTGACTGCTCCATTATTGTATGCCTTGGTGACTAAGTAAGGTCCTTACCAGTTAGCTAAGAATTTATCTAGATGTTCATGGATGACCTTAAGGACTAGGTCTCCTCCCTTAATTAGGCGCTTATGTAGATCATGTTTGTGTCGTTGCCGTTATTGTTTCTAGTACCACTCGATCTATTCAAGTGTTTGTACACGTTCCTCCTCCACTGAGTCAAGGTTAGCAATGCGTAGTTCATTGCTTTGGCTTTCATCGAGGAGGCCTGAGAGAGCTATCTGGAACCAAGGAACCTGTAACTCATAAGGTAAAATAGCTTCAGATCCGTATACAAGACTATATGGAGTTTTACCTATAGGTGTTCAATGTGTTATTTTGTATGCCCACAATGCATAGAATAGTTGTTCGTTCCATCTCCTCTTACTTTGATTTAACATCTTTTTTAGCATCATGATGATAGTTTTTTTTGTAGCCTCTGCTCGACCATTGCTCTGTGGGTAGTAAGGTTACAAAAATGCATGTTTAATACCTAGTCTTTCACAAAAGATTTTAGTATTTGCACTGCTGAATTGTGTTCCATTGTCAGTAACGATGGTCATCGAAATACCAAAATGGATCACGATATTTTCTATTATGAAATTGTAAATGTGTTTAGAAGTGGTCTTCCTAAGGGGAATAGCTTCTACCCATTTTGTGAAGTATTTAGTTGTAGTGATAATGAAGCTATGTCCTGTTGAGTATGATGGTGTTATCAGTCCAATTAAGTCTAATTTCCATATTTGGAATGGCCATGTGATTTGTGTTATGTTGAATTCATTAGGCAGCACATGTATTCGGTTACCATGTCTTTGGCAAATGTCACATGTCCTAACCTTGGAGAAGCAATTGTACTGCATGTGTGGCGAGTAGTAGCCCAAGAACCCAACCTTCATGGCCATTCCTTTGGGTGCTATGTGCCCTCCAAAAAGATATTTTTAGACTTGTTCTACAATTTTTTGACCATCGATGCTACTAACACACATCAATAGAATGCCTTCATATGATTTGCGATACAACGTGTCTCTTATTAAATCATATTATTGAGAGCATTTTCACAAAGTGTCTTTTTGAGCATTTGTCAAATGTTGTGGAGGTTTGCCTCATAGAAGGTACTCTTTTATGTCATTGTACCATTCTATTTCATGTGTTGTGCTAACAGATGCTATAGGTATTTCATCGAGAGTATTGGTTATAGGTTTGGCATAATTTTTTATAGAGCTAGGCAATTCATGAAACATTTCAATTGTCATGTTTAGGGCTAGTGTAGCAAGTGCATAGGCAATGGTGTTTTCGCTTCTAGGGACATGTTGTATATCCATGTCTACTAATTACTTTAATAGATGTTTTGTCAAATCAAAATATGGTTGCAAATGGAGAGCCTTACATGCATAAACCTTCATGACTTGATTAATGACTAACTATGAATCGCCTCAAACTACAAGACGTGTGATTCTTGAAGTCAATGTTGCCCGAAGATCTCTAAGAAGACCTTCATATTCTAGCACGTTATTGGTATAAGGAAAGGTTAATTGGTAGGGGAATGGTTGGATTTCTATAGAGGGATATGTTAAAATGGCCATAGCACTTCTTCCTCGGGAAGTTGAAGCTCCATAAAAATAAAGGATTGCCTCGTAGTTATCAAGGATGGTATCTATACCATTAACATTATCATCAGGGAATTTAGGGTTGATCATTACTTGATCATGTGTTGGTGAGACAGTCAATTTTGTGACTATTGCTTGACCTTTTGTGGAGGATTGAGCAACATAGTGTAAGTCAAACTCTGTGATCATCGCTTTCCACCTAGCTATCCTACTCGACTCATAGATGTTGTTAGTGATGATGTGGAGTACATTATTCTTGCAAATGATGTAGACTTGACTACGAAAGAGATAATTCCATCATTTATTCAAGGAGAAGATGAGGGCAAGGCATGATTTCTCCATGTCATTGTATCATTTTTCATAAGCAATTAGAGCATGGCTTAGGTAATAGATATTAATCTTGATTCCATCTTTACATTTGTGACAAAGCATCAATGCAATGGAAGAATTGGAAGTTGCAAGGTAGATGTAGAAGGGTTCATTGCTCTATGGTAGATAAAATATCAATAGTTGAGCTAGCTCTTGCTTTATATTCTCAAACGCTTCCTAGCACTATTGGGTCCATTGGAAATGCACATTATTTTGTAATAGGTGATGCATGGGTCTCAACTTATCCTTCAGCCTTTCAATAAAGCATCTAATGAATTGCAGCCTACCATGTAGACCATGTAGTTTGGTAAGATATTTTGGTGGTTCCATGTTAATTATTGCCTTAACCTTATCAGGTTCTACCCGTATCCCTATTCTAGATACTACAAAGCGAAGAATTTTGCTTGTTTTAACACCAAATACACATTTCTTTGGGTTGAGCCTAAGGTCATATTTAAGACAATGTTTAAGCACTAGGTCTAGATCTTTTGCATGTTGTTTGGTTATTTTAGATTTAACCACGATGTCGTCAATGTAATCATTGAGAAAATTCAGCATGTAATTACTAAATATATATGTCATTACATGCTAATATGTAGCACCTATATTTTTAAGACCAAATGGCATCATCGTATAGCAAAGTGTGCCCCAAGGCATCATAAAGGATGTTTTGAGTTGATGTTCTAGGTTGATTATTATTTTATTGTATCCTAAAAATCCATACATAAAGGATAATAGTGCATGCTCGGTAGTTGTGTCAATAAGTTAATCGATGCTAGGTAGTGGGAAGTCATCCCTTATAGTAGCTGTGTTGAGATCACGGAAGTCAATGCATATGTGTATACTACCGTTCTTCTTAGCGACTATGACATTGTTTGATACCTAGTTGGAATAGTCAACAGCTTGCATGAAACTGGCTTGGTAGAGCTTTGTGATTTTAGTATGAACTACTAATGCCACCTCAGGTCTAACCTTTCATGATTTTTTCTTCATTGGTTTGACATTTGCATCAAGAATGATGTTGTGTTGGACGATTCAAGGGTCTAATCCTAGCACGTCAGTATATGACCATGCGAATGTTTTTATATTATCTTTCATTACTTGAGTGATGTCATTGACAAGTTGTGAGTCTAGTAGGGCACTTAATTTCAATGTTCTATTTTCACCATTGGATGTAGTAATAGGAACTTCAACAAGAGGATCTTCATTGATATTATCGACCTTTGGATCTAAAGTCTTAGTCACATTTCTAGGCTAGTCTGATGTTTCCTGAGTGGAGGCTATTAAATTAATATAAGTGTATGGGTCTAGATCCAAGGATTCTAGATTGATTGTTCTTTTTACCTACCCATATGGTCCACTGAGAGAAAATATTTAAAGGATATTCTTGGTGGCCATGTTCTTGCTCCTACCAATTTAAAATGGGAGCGAAGTGAGTGACATTTACTTGATGAAGGTGTTGTTAAATGTAAATGAGCATTGGGTAATTAATCTATGTACTGAAAAAATTGTGGAACGTAGTAGTAGTTTAATGTCATACCTAGACCATATGGTAGTTTTAGGCCATGTCGGGCTAATAATATTCATGTCATTTTGTGTTATGGATGAGTGTATGGAGCATTGTTAATTTCTACATTTTGTGCAAGCAATAAGTTTATGGGATTTTAAAGTCTTATGGATTTTTATGCACGTGATTATGTATTTTTATATGTTTTTTTATATATATTTTTATTTTTGTTGATTTCAACCTTTTTCGTTTCCTTTTTATTATTTTTTTCTCTCTAATATTTTGTCCTTATCCCACAGGAATAAAATAAAGAGGAATATCATGTAAGAATGAAATAAATATGATATAAGTAATAACATGAAAACAAAATTCAAACATGAAACATGGTAAATTAAATAAATAAAATACAAAGATAAATAAGATAAAATAAAATACAAATAAATTAAATTAAGAATGAATATTAGGGGTTAAAAAGGGGTTTTGAGGTACAAGGGCATCATTTGTGCTAGCGTGAGTTCTTGGGCATTGGATTGCAGCATGAGCAAGTTAGGGATTGTAGTGTGAGCATCAGCATGCATTGCAGTGTGAGCTACAGGGCAGCCATGAAGGGCAAAGGGAAAGTAAGCTAAGGCAAAGGGAAGAGGTAAGTGAATTTGGTGTTCATGGAGGAGAGCAAAGAGCTACTTTAGCTTCTCCCTCAAGCCATGATTCCAACATGGGATGGAGCTCTACACAGGTCCATTTCTTCCTTTTCTCTCTGGTATTTTGTACACAACATTAGCTAGGGTAGCATGGTCTCCCATGGACACCATTTTCTACCATGTGTTCATTGCAATTTTGGCTTGTTATGGGGATTCAGGGTTTGTTTCTAGGATTTGTGGCTTGCTGTATTCTTTTGGTTGTTGTCTTTTAGGATTGCACGGTTGGATTAGGGTGAGTTAGATGTTTTTTGTTTTTAGTTTGCATACTGGGGTGAGCATGGCATGAGTGCTAAGGCTTCTTGGGTTGTGTGAGCTTTCCCAAGGAAGTGTGAGGGCCAGGTCCACGTAGTTTCTAGGGCAGTGTGAGCTACAGGAACAGGCCCCAATGTGCATTCTAGGAAAAAATCCCAACGTGAGTTACAAGGTAGGGTTAGCTTCCTATGCAACATGAGCACCAGGACAACATGAGTGCTAGGGCAACGTAATTTCTAGAGCAACGTGAGCTACAAGAATAGGCCCCAGCATAAGTGCGTTGTAGGGAAAGCCAAGTTTTCAGATACTGTGAGTACGTTGCAGGTAGGCCAATTTTTTGGATAGCGTGAGTGCATTGCAAGTAGGCCCCAACATGAGCACCAGGGATGCCTAGAGTGAGTTGTTAGGGAAAGCTCCAGCGTGAGTGTAGGGGAAGCCCTCTCATGAGTGAAGTTTGTGTTAAAACATGAAGATGAAAATTGTTTGTTGAAATGTTCATTGGCTGCTAGTGTTTAGATCTATGTTGTTTATTGTTTTCTTGTTTGGATAGATTTAAATACATCTCTATGAATGTTCATAGTTTTATACCTACATGTTCATTTTATGTTGCTTGCAACAAACTACTGTGTAAATGATTTCAATGTACCCCAGTGAGTGTTAAATGCACCAAATAAATATTGGTGTCCTTGTCTCATGGGGTGGTACTATATATTAAATATTATTTATGTGTTTGGTTTATCTAGTTACATAATTTTTTGAGCACTTTTACTTACCTAAGGTTTTGGCTATATGCAGGGGACCTAAATCTTCCCTCCTTATGGTTGAGCTCGTTGGTGTACTTGCTTAGTTTGGCCCCTTTGAACTGGACATACCTCTTTATGACATGTGCATTGGGCCTCATGTGATACGGTTTCGTCTCAGTGTTGGTTCATTTTTATCATTCATTTTGCAAAATTTTAACGTAGTTATATGATCTCATTTAAGTGAACAGTTGGCTCGTGATATAATTGAAACCATGTTGCTTGGATCTACACTAGACATACTTGCCTTCATTAGTGACATAGATGAGGGACTTTTTATAGTTTATAGTTGAGGGGGGGGGGGGGGGGGGGTCCCCCCCCCAAGGCTCCTAGGTCTACTTGTCCTTTGAATTGTGTATGGGAGCTACCTACTTGTAGCCATTATAACAAAAACAACACACTTTTTCTAGCTTTTCGTGTTTAGAAGTAGTTACGAAACCCACTTGGGACAGTGTATAGAGTCGACAAGTATGATCTTTCATGCTTTTCTTAATTTTTTACTTTTTAAAATTATATTGTTATCTATGCATAAATATTCCTTTTCTATGTAGGCCTCATTTTGAAGAGAATGGGATGCGTGATGATGACGGTGGGCTTGCCTTAGCACACACAACATTGGAGGTATTCATGGTGGGCCCCATTCTTCCTGCTGTGGTACTAGACTAAACAAGAGTTGCTATTGTTAACTAGCATAGGCAAGTTGGTTGCATGAGGATTGGTCCCCTAATGGGACAATTTTTTCTCAGAGAATTGATCCTGCATCTAATATGCCTACATCATTTACTGATGGTACATGATCACATTCTAAACTCCATTTTCACTGTGTTGCATCATCATGTAATATGTTTTTAACCTTTTACTCTAAGTTTTCTTTTTCAGTTTTCTACAGTGGCTATCTCTTATGATGAAGTTACGATCATATCAGGGTCTACTGTGGCCAATCTTTTTATGAAGTATGGAGAGACAAAATAGTCACAATAATGGTTGCAGATGAAGCTCTATGAGTTATTCATCAGCCATCTTACCTATGTAGGTTTTATGGACTTGTTTACTACTTTGACTAAAATGGTTCGCATTGTTGATTCTTTTAGTGACTATGCTTCTCCTTTCACTACACCAGTTCAAGAAGTCAAGGTATCTTTCTATCTGACTACTAAGTTCCTTTCCGATCTCTTTGGGATGCCTATGGATGGTACCAAAGTGGCAGTAGATAAAGTGACTAAAGAAAGCCAACTCATAAAGGAACTTGAACATTGGTTTGATGTGTCTCGAGGTTCCAAAGGTTTTGCCATGCAAGATGATACTCAATCAATGGAGGTGAACTTCTTGTACACTCTCTTTTGAGCATGGGCATTTCCTAAATCTCTTTCTCAAGGTAGAAACCTTGGGATCGAGTCTGCATGTATTATATGTGCAATCCTAGAGATGGACGTGCATTATAACTGGGCACAATTTCTTGGGTCTGGCTTTCATGGAGAGATTGTTAGATTACGCTGAAACATTAATGCCAAGTCCCACTTCACATTCGCGTTCCTTGTAGGTTACTTACATAGGTTTGCTAAGTTCCTAGTAGTTTATGGAAATAATCGTTATATATTGAGGGATTGTTCATAGCTATCTCGACCCTGGATTCATCATTTTTTTAGCACCACTAAATCTTAGGACCCACTCGAAGGCATTGAAGAATTAATGTCTATTACTACTAGGGGTGTAGCTAGTCATTCCCATAATTCCTGTGACAGCTTGGGATTGGAACCGCCTATACTATACACATCTATTAAAGGGGATGAATGTCTGATTCATGAGACCGTTGGGAGATCCAAGGCAAAGGTGAAGAGAAATGAATGCCCAAGGGAGCCTACCCTAGAGGTGAGACCACCAAGAGCGAAGAGGATCCACTTTGTATTGCTAGTGGATGGAAGGTATTTTATTTTATTGTTATATATATATATATATATATATATTATTGTGTTTTAGTTTATATGTTTATTAAACATATGTATATACTATGTCATACTAACACTAGGATTCTGGTGTTATCAGAGGAAAGTACTAAGAGGGAGAGAGAAGCCTTGGCCTCGATGGTTGAACCAGAAGTGGTCATCACAGGGCCAGAGGAAGAAGGAAAAGAGGACAAAGAAGCAATCAAGGAACCTCCTATCTCGCAAGAGGAAGATGCAACAAGCATCATGGGGACAAAGCTTGTAGAGGCTTTGGATGCACTTAAACATTCAAGTGATGAGAGAGGTGTCTTCAATGGTTTCTTTGATGGATCTTTGCAACTTGGTGATCTGCCCAAGCTGACCAGTAAAGGGCTTTTTGGTATGTTCCTTTAGCTTGATCCATATTTTACATCTTTTAACCCTTATGTACTGCTATTAATTATCCTAATTATTCTTAGCATTAGAGGTGGATGCTGAGGTCTCTAAGGCACATACATCCCAGGTAGAGGTGTCAAGATCACAAGCCCCAATTGAGATGACCTACCATGCTTGTCCCACATCTACTGACTAGCTAAGGCCATGGAATAAGATGCCTAGTAAAATGGACTTTGTCACAGGCATCATTAATGATGTGGTTACTTTCCTATAACAAGCTCATCTAGAAATAGGTATGTGTATGTTACATATTATGCTAAGTGTCTAGGTTTATTGTGTTTCTTTACATTTTTGTTGATTATAGTTGATTCATATGTGTGGTACTTATACTTGCAAGTGCCAAGCTTCAATGGAATCCTTCTGAGGCTACTCATATTGATGTCATCCCTAAATTTCTAGGGAATATTGAGCAAGTCCCTAGACAGGTTTACGATGCAGTTTCTGGTTGCGTCGTACAAAACGCTAAGTTGTTGTGGACTTGTAGGTGTTTAGTTAAGTATCTATCAGACAAGGTGCACTCATTGAAGGAAACATTGGAAATGGAGATAGAGGAGAAGAGGGATCTTCAATCCCATTGTGATTTTGTTGCTGCTAGGCTGTCTGGTGATAGTACTTGGTGCACATTTGAGATCACCTATGTGTGTTACTGGATAGTTTTGAATAGCAAAGTGTAGGTGACACAAGATTTATCTGAATAGAGGGAATAGATGGATATGCTGAATAGGAAATGTCACGATTGGAAATCCTTTGCTGCTAAAGTACGTAAGTGGGATCAAGATCAAAAGGATCACAAGCATCAGTACAAGAAATGGTTAAAGAAGGTGTTAGTTGAACATCGTTGGATGGTAATGTTCATTGATGGGCTAGGCTTGCATCCTACTTATGATAGGTTTTCTGAGTGCACCGAGGTGGAGGGATCTCCTAAGAAAACCATTACTACTGCTTCTAGGGAGGTTTCGATAGGCATGTTCTCTCTTGAGCATCCTACCTGGACCTCGATGGACAAGGGTAAAACCTTGGCTGGTATTGATCTTGGCCTAGAGGAGGATTGGGCAGATGTGCCTGAGGAGGAGATTCTATGGCGTTTGGAGGCTAGCTTAAGGCCCTCCTCACTTGTGAGTGTTTTATTATGGCAGTTACTTTTTTATGGTTTTATTATTTTTATTGTTAGTGTTACTATTTTTCTTGGTTTTGCATTCATGATTTGCTTTATTACTCTTACATTTTTTTATCTTTTTTTTTGTTTTATTATATGGACATGTTAGTGATGGAGCTGGTCCCAATGAAGCGAGAGTGGATGATGAGGATGACTTTGGGGGCCAGCCCCCTCCTATTACTAATGCATGAGCTTACTATTAATCTAGCTTTAGCAATTAAATGTTTTGGATTTTTGGATGTTTAATGGAAATATACGATGGACAAATGTAATGATATTGATCTAATCATGGCATAATGTGTTGGAATTCTATTACCATATTGACGTTTAGTATTTTTTTTTATTTTTATATGTTTTCTCTTTTTATTTTTATTTTTTTTTCTTTTTCTTGTCTTCTCAAGTATTATCGTGAACATATGCATGTAACTGAATGTAAAATGAGGGAACAAAATGTAAATCGAATATTTGTAAAAAAGGAAAGTAATGAGAAGACATGAATCAAAATTGTAACTTGTAATTTGTAAATGAAAATTTAACGTAATGTAATGAGAATTTGTGAATTTGTAACATGCTAGGCTTTAGTTTAAAGCCATTTCAGGCCATGTATATTAGTTTGAAGTCATGATGGACTATCACATCTGTGTTAAAGAAAGAAGGATCACTAGTTTTAGGCCATAGTGGACCAAAAGCAATAACAGTTTTAGGAAGCTTTAAAAGGAACCTGTCATTTCTGACCGTGGCTAGTTTAAAGTCATTGTGGATGTTCGTCAATAGTTTAATGTCATATTATATGGTTGGTAGTTCAATGTCATTATGGATGCTTGGGGGTAGTTTTCCCTAACCATTGAGTTGTTATTTAATCCTTTGTAGTTTGTCATGAGGGGTAGGGCATGTAGGTATGATCTTATACTCACCTTCCCCTTCACTGGTGATGTTAAAGGATAATTCCAACCTAGAGACATCAATGGGAATGGCTCCTATGTTTGTCTCACCCAATTTTTCCCTAGTTCTAGTAGGATCATGAGTTAAAGGCTAGTTTATGTATTGAAGTATGCTCATGGTTCTTTATTTAGGCTCAAAGAACTCAACTTCTGACCCTTGATCCATTCCTAAGTGCAAGGAAGTGAGTGATGTTGTCATATCCCCATGTATGATGATTTCACCATGCTCATAAGGTAGGTGGATCTCTTGATGGATTGGTGAGGATACAACTCTAAGTTGATGTTCCATGAATGTCCTAGAATCAAATTGAACCCCAGCATTTCATCAACCACTACAAATTCAGCCGATGTGGGGAATTGGTCCCCTGCTACAAAATCCAAGGTAACCATGCCTTTTACCATGACACAAGAACCACTAAAGGATTTTAAGAAAGAAGTTTGTATGGGCTGTATTTGCTTTGTAAGCCCTAGTTTTTCAATGACAGGAAAGGGTATTACATTTGTTGTCACACTTTCATTGACATGCATACTACATATCTTCAAGTGGTTGACTTGTATTATTATGAACATAGGGGTTGTAGTAACCTCTCCCATTTTCTTATCTTGCATAATGTCATTAGCATGAGATTCTAGGGATGTGGTACTTGATTCTTGAGGTTGTGGGGACATTACTGCATAAATAGATAGCCCATCTATGGGAAGGTCCTCACTAATAGGAATCGAAGTCAACATACACACGAGAGCTTCCCAATGTACCATTGAAGTCATTACCAGATCATACAAGCTTAAGGAAGTATTCTTTTGTTTCAAAGCATGCATGACTTGGGTCAATGCACTCACTAGATCCTTACCATTTGGGTCACTCTTGTCTACAAAGACTTGGTCCATTTGAACTAGCATTCATATCTCTTGTGGAGCATTTTTTGCATGGGTAACTATGGATGTTGAGTTTTGGACCCTGTGAGTGCCAATATTCTTGTCGTGATGACTTGTGCTAGGTTCACTGGTGGATGGAACCATAGGAACAACATTTAGTGGTATGGGCTTCGATGGTCCTAATTTGTGCTCATGATGTTCCTTTTCGAGGCACTCTCTTGTGAGCCTATCAACAAGGTGCTCTCATAAGGGTTGTGGGGGAACTATAGGGGGTTTCACGTTAGGGTGTTTTGGTACCTGGATCACAAAGGGAGTGGGCTAGGTTTCTAATAGTGTGGTTGCTACTCCGATGGAAGGAGGTACATGAATGGTGAATAGTTTTTGTGATGTGGGGAATGTGCGTATGATGAAAGGAGTTTGAGAAGATGTTGAGGTAGGTGTATCTTCCAAAGGCCTGCGAATCATAAAAGGCTTTCATGGGATGTCCTGTCCATTCTCCACATGGATAGTGTTAATCACATATGGTGCATCATTAGTATTGAGAGGGTCCTTGTAGACTCCCATGGGTTGGTTTTGGGGCCTTACTATATTTGCCTCATCAAATACTATTTCACCCATGTCAACCATGCCTTGTATATCCTATTTTAAGGTGAAGCAGTAGTCAGTTCCATGCCCACACCGTTGGTGATATTCACAAAACTTGTCCAACCTAAAGCCTCTTAGAATGGAGGGCTCATTAGCTATTGCTAAAGCTGGGTTCTTATCTAGCTCATAGAATCAATCATGTTTTTGAGACACCATAGGAGACATTTGTTTATGTTTGATTAACTTGACCTTTAGAAGTTGATCTAGAAATTGTAAAGGCTTCATAGGAAAGGTTGTATATTGGGTGGGATCCTTTTGTTTGAATGTACGACTATGACCCATGTTGGTATTTTTATTTAATGAAGATTTAGGTGTAGGCATAGGTGTGGTTCTTTCATAGCCGGTTGGAGTAGTGGGTTATTTTCCTTTCTATCCTAGATTATTAGATTGGGTTGTCTCTGCCACTACCACTACCGTCATTTGGGATTTATCCTTATCTTTCCTCATATGTTGGCTTCTAAAGGTCGAGTAAGCTGGGTCGTTACTTGTTTGTGTCGCCTTTTCTATGTTCTTAATTTGCACGAATGCTTGGCTCAAAGTATAAGCACTCAAATAATAAATTTTTGATTTAATAAAGTCATTCATGGCTGCCTTAAGGATGGTGAGCAGATATGTTTCAGGGATGGGCTCATGAAGTTCATTCAGGGCTGTACTCCACCTTTGGATAAATTTTTGTATGGGCTCTAACAAAACTTGTTTGATCTGAATCAAGCAATCCAGTATGGCTTCAGGCTTTAGATTATATTTGAAATGGATAATAAACTAATGTAACAAATCTTCTAGGAAGGATATGAAGTTACAAGATAACACTCGATACCAGTCTAAGGCTTTTCCTGTTAAGGACATAACAAATACACACAGAATTACATGGGGCTAGGCCTAAAGAAATAGACATTCTAGTCAAAATGTTACTAGGTGGGCATTTGGATCTCCCTCTTCATTGTAATTGGTTAGCTAGGGTAATGAGATTCCCTTTGGTAAGGTTAACAAAGGAATTGAAGGGTTGATTGGATCATCTTGGTAGAAGTCCAGCACCTTGACTTCTTCAGTGTTTACAATTTTAAGGTGCTTTATCACCTTAGTTAACAAGTGCATCATTTTCCTTATGTCTGCCCACTCTTGGATGGTAGGCAAACTGGTGTGTTGAGTGGATTGTGATTGATAGTAATTTCATTGTTGCATTATTTGTGGAAAGGGAGACTATTGGATTGTCAGTTGTTGTGGTGGAGCAACATTCAAAGATGGGATTGTAGGATGTGGTATGCTATAGTGAGTTGGTTGGTGTTGCTGAATAGTTGGTGAAACCCATTGCCCAACCATAGGTTATGAGGTGACACCCTGAACATGTTGGGCTAAAGTAATCAAAGGTGCTCGATGGATTTGCACTTGTGGTATGTAATGGGTGGACATGGAGGCTAGTATAACTGATGGCATCTCAATTACTTGAGGTTGAAAGATTGAACCTAGATTAGCCTGAGGAGGGGGTTTTCAGGACTGCACTTGCGGAGGTATGATGGAAGTGGATGTATAAAATTGAATGTTTGACATTAACAAGGTGGGAATGGAAGCAGGTACTTCTGGTCGAGAAACCAGTGCTCAAGTTTTTGTGGATGAGGGAGGAAGCATAGTTTCTTCCAGAAAATGTTGGAATAATGAATTTGTATGGGCATGAGGACTAATGGTATGGTATGAATCCCTCTGCTTAGATTGGGCTACAAAGTCATCTTCCTCATCTCCACTCTGAGGATCTATTAGAGGTGGCTGTAAGGCTTGACTCCTTGCCATGAGAAGCTGAGATATGAGTTGATGATGGTATTTGGATAGGGTGATTATATCAAATGCTAAGGGAGTGAATTCATGACCACCTTTGTAAATGAGCTCATAGTTTTTCTTTGCTTCTCTCTCTACGTGATCGATAGGCAAGTTGGCTTGAATCTTCACATAGATGAAGTTATATTGTTCTAGTGTGAGAATTGCGTAAGTAGGGTCTTTGCCCTATAGCCTAAGTGACTGGTGAATTGGGTCTCGAGGGTTTATCTATTCAATAATAGTTATGGGTTCTGCTGCAATCATAGGGTTCGAGGTCTCAACCCTAAAGTCAAAGATCGGTAGTGTCATTGTGTTGATCTGGGAAGATTCCATAGTGAGCGTGAATAAATTGGGCTAGACAAGCTAAGTGTGCATAAGCTAGGTGGTCAAGCTAGCATGAGTGACTGGGGCTAGTGTGAGTAAGCCAAGCTGGGCATGTGTAAGCTAGCTTGACATGCTAGGCCTTAGTTTCAACACGTGGTCAGCGCAGCATTTGAACTGATCAAAATTTTTATAGGATGGTAAACAAGTTCAGCCCTCCTTCTAGCATCAATTTACTGTACTAACCAAAATCATCAGCGTAAGGCTAGAAGGGAAAAACAAACACTGAAAGATTGTTAGCTAGGCACAGTTGACCCTACCTTCGCATGAGGGAAACCTAGAAAGAAAATAAAGGTAGAGTGGCTTGGATGGTCTGCACGCAAATCAACCAAGGACTTCCCCAAACGTAAGCTATAGCTTGCGCTGGGGTTATCATAACTGATGTTTGAAATGTAAATAGTGACACATGAAATGAAAATAGAGCATATACAGGACTGTATTGTAAACAAAGTGTAAACTAAATTTAAAATAAAATAAACAAAGTAAACAATATAATGGAAGGTGAAAAATGAACTATATTGTATTGCTTAGAATGAATGTGCATCAGTCAAAGCATAGCTACGTGTATGTATGGCAAGTCAAGCGCTAAGTCCTAGGGTGATGTTCTTACAGGTGATTGGATGCTAGGAGTTAGGTGCACCTGAGCATCAAAAAGTTGCTAGTCAGTGTTTTCCAAACTATCAACCTTCAAAATTGCCAACCCCATTTATGTCAATGGATGGGGTATTTATAAGGTTAGGCTAGGCTTTGGTAAAGAACTCATAGATGGATCAATGGCTAAGAAATAAGAGAAAAATGGATCATGTGACAGGTGTTACCTAGACAGCTACATGTTGATTGGACATGTGTAGGTGGGCTACGTTCTTCACTAGATGCACTGTATCTTACAACATGTATTAGCTTATGCAAGCTAGCTTACACCCATGGAAGTAGATACAATTTGAAGCGTAAGAGCTTAACAAGCTCAGAAATGATGAAAATTTACAATAAAAATGATAATGTACAACAAGAGAAATTGACTCCAGCTCACTTGAAACTTCTTGATCCCTGAATTAACTATTGTAGGATGTTGATTTGAGTGATTTTGTGGCTATTTTAGGCATCTCTGTTTCACTAGAGCTTCCAACGTGAGTTGATTTTTTCTTGGCATGTCCTCAGCATGTGTTTGGTGTGAGTAAGTTGGGCATGTGTAAACTAAGTGTGTGCAAACTAGCTTGAGCATGAGTAAGCTGACAATGTAAGCAAGCTGATAGCATGAGCAAGCTGGTGTGAGTAACTGGGGCTAGCGTGAGTAAGCCAAGCTGGGTGTGTGTAATCTATCTTGACAAGTTGGGCCTTAGTTTTAGCACTTGGTCAGCGTAGCATTTGAACTGATCAACGTTTTGACATGACGGTAAACAAGTTCAGCCCTCCTTATAGCACCAATTTACTGTACTGACTGAAATCATCGACGTAAGGCTAGAAGGGAAAAATAAACACTAAAAGATTGTTGACTAGGCACAACTGACCCTTCCTTCATGTGAAGGCAAGATGAAAAGAAAACAAAGGTAGAGTGCCTTGGATGGTCTGCATGCAAATCAACCAAGGACTTCCCTGAACATAAGCTATAGCTTGTGCTAGGGTTATCATAACTAATGTTTGAAACGTAAATAGTGACACAAAAAATGCAAATAGAGCGTATACAGAACTATATTGTGAACAAGGCGTAAACTAGATTTAAAACAGAATAAACAAAGTAAACAATAGAATGGAAGGAAAAAAATGAACTTTATTGTATTGCTTAGAATGAATGTGCATCAGTCAAAGTGTAGTTATGCATGCTTATGGTAAGTCAACCACTAAGCCCTGTGGTGATGTGCTTATAGGTGCTTGGATGCTAGGAGTCAGGTGTGCCCAAGTATCCAAAAGTTGCTAGTCAATGTTTTCCAAGTCATCAACCTTCAAAATTGCCCACCCCATTTATGTAAATGGATGAGGTATTTATAAGCTTTGGCTAGGTTCAGGAATGGAACTCATAGATGGATCAATGGCTGAGAAATGAGAGGAAAATGGATCATGTGACAAGGGTTAGATGGACAGCTATGTGTCAATTGGACATGCATAGGTGGGCTACATTCTTGACCAGATGCACTATATCTTACAATGTGTATTGGCTTATGCAAGTGAGGAATTAGATATAATTTGGAGTGTAAGAGCTTGAAAAGCTCACAAATGATGAAAATTTACAATGAAAATGATAATGTACAACAAGAGAGATTGACTCTGGCTTGCTTGAAACTTCTTGGTCCCTGAATTAACTACTGCAGGATGTCGATTTGAGTGGTTTTGTGGCTATTTGAGGAATCTCTATTTCACTAAAGCTTCCAGCATGAGTTGATTTTGTCTTGTTGTGTCCTTAGTGTATGTTTGGCATGCTTTTGATCAAGCATGATCAGTACTCACGTTGTACTGATGCTGCCAGCATGACCTTAGTGTGACTTGGGCATGAGTGAGCTAAAAATGATGTATTTCACACCAATATTTGATCCTTGAAGCCTGTTATTTGAGTGCAATAATTATCTAACTGCAATTTACCTTGAGATTGATCTGCAAGTCAAAAATTAAGCTTGGATGTGCCTTGTTTTAAACCACTTATGGTAGCTCACATTAGACTCACGCTACCAACATGACTTCAGCATGACCTACAAAAACTTGCAATTTTGGATCTAAAATCTAGAATTCTAGAGGTTGGGACTTGAAGTTGTCAACAATGAACCCTGAGGAAAACTTGCACCTTTGAAATAAAACCATTTCAATTTGGTTTTGAGGCTCCCAGAGTTGGTCATGCTATATTCACGTTACTAGCGTGACCTCAGCGTGACCAACAATGTGAGTGAGAAAATTTGTACAATTTGACCTAAAATTTGAACTCCTGATTGTTGAAGCTTGAAGTGGACAACAATGGCCCTATGAAGATGACTTGCACCCTTAGATTGGACCATCTTTGACTTGATCATGAAGTTGTTAGAGTCACTCATGTTGAGGGCAAGCTAGCTTGACAAGCTGAGTGTGAGCAAGCTGGCTTGACAAGTTGAGCTTGAGTTACATGCCTTAGTCAAATTTTTTCCTCCCAAAAGCTCAAGAGGCTCTAATTTGTTCTTGTTTCAAAGTGTTAGGCTGAAATTAGTGGTGTTTCACCCATTTATGGTGGTGCCATTTTCTCTCTCTCAAACTCCACATTTTCAAGAATTTCTAATGCATTTTTCTTTGATATTTTAGCATTGCATTCACATCTCCTTACTACTTTACATGTTTTTACATCTTTGCACCATCATACTTGCACTAGGAATCCCTACTACTCTTAGGATTAGTTAGCCCCAGTAGTATCGAAAACATCCTTAGAATGCTTAGCATTATTTCACAACATTAGCACTTGCATTTCAGCTAACCACACCATCCCTTGCTTACACCCAATACCCTGGTTATAGTCAACAAAGTCCCTATTTGATCAACAAGACCATCTAGGGCACTTTATCTCCATTTTCAAGCAAGGCCCTCACATAGTGGCAAGGTCTAGGTTGTGTGCCCACGAACCCCTTGGTGTTCCATCCATTGATTCTTTTGGTCCCTATAAAGCATAGTTATCAAAATAAATTTCTTTTGTATCCATTGTTTAGCCCCAAAAATTGTAACTACGCTCAACCCCACACAAGATAGTGGAGAGCATAGTCCTGGAGCATAGTCTCCAAAATTGAATTTTTTAAGGCATATTATAGTCCTCTTGATGCATATACATGCACTTGGTAACATAGTCATAGTTTCTTAGCCTCAAATAGTCCAACAAAGCACAACAATACACAACACTACTAGCTTTAGTGAGAAGTGTAGTTTGATGATGGTGTAGTCGCAAATATTCCCTCTACCACATGGCAGTCACTCTATATTTCACACTAAAGCTAGCCCTATAAATAGCCCCACCGGTACTATTTTTGAGGTTGGAAAATTTAAGCATTGGGCAAGATTCCAGGTTGGCAAGTTGGAAAAAATTTGAGTTGATTGGCATTGGCATGCCAGTGAACCGGAGAGAGGCAAAGTTGCATACTACCATAGACCACCATAGTCCACTACACACCATGGTAGCCAACTTGGAAAGCACATAAACCATAGTAGAATGTTAGTCTTCACTACTAGACACTCCTAAGACTATGACTACATTGTCCACTACACCTGTTATACACCACATACCTTCTCACCCCTTCTAGAGTTAGCTATGCTCAACCATGTTTGGGGTGGTTTTTTGCTCTCTCTCTCTCTCTCTCTCTCTCTCTCTCTCTCCCTTTCTTTCTATTTTCAACATTTTGCTTGGATTTTCAACATTTTACTTACATTTTATATTGTTTCAATGCATAGCTGCACTTGGGTGGTGGTCCGTGCATGTTGACACCTTCATTTTCTACTAAGATTCTTGACTACACTCATACCCACTAACACCATTAACACCGTTGATAATACTCAAACACTTAGCATCATTTCACATCAGCATCATAGATAATAATGCTATACTTTGGTTGCATTCGGTAAGTCCTTGTTCGATTAACAAGACCATTTAGGGCATCCCATCTCCACCTCTAGCAAAACCTCACATGGATGCGAGGTTAGGATTGTGTGCCTATGAACCCCTTGATGTTCTAGCCACCAACATTTTCAATCGCCACAGAAGTAGTATTTATGAAATATGTCTTAGAGTGTCAAATTGGAATGTTGAAGCATTAATTCCAAGAATGAGAAAGAATCAGCTAGGAAAAGAAGAAATATGTTCTTTTCCTTTCTCACTAGATGCAAAGGTTGAAGGATGAAAGTTAAATTATGATCTAATTTTAGGACAACTATCTTTGCATAGAAAGAAAGTTGTAGAACTTTCAATAGAAGATGGAAAATAAGAATACTAGGAAAACCAATGAGCTTAGAAAAATTCATTTAATTAAGTAGGTAACATGAAATTTTGAGATGTAGAGATTTCATAAAATTGTAGCTCTATTAAATTAACCAATAATTAAGAAGAGGCATGAGGTAAAGGGGAAATTTGATATCTTGCATGCTAAACTCAAATAGATGACCATAAGTAAACCAATACTATAGGAGAAAATGGACCTTTTGGAAAACATATACATCCTCCACCATAAAGTAGCTATTGTTGTCCTTGAGAGGAGACTCAAGGAAGTTAGAGAGGATGCATAGGTAGAATAGAGGAGATATATTTATATGCTCCACGCTTTTGAAAGTCTACCACATGAAGATCTAGAAGATAAACTTCATTGAGCAATGGTCAAACTAGATGTGGCCCAACATGAGCTCTTGCAAATAAAGAGAAGTCAAGAGTAGTTCCAAGATGTTGCTAAGAAATGGTGATAAGCACTCTTGAGAGAGTAATGATTAATGCATGAGTAAAAATAATAGCTTCAAGCAAGGGTGATAGATCTAGAAGCACAACTTAGTAGATTTCACATGTTGACACCAAACTCTTCTAGCTTCTTTCCCTACCAAGTAGGCACATTAGTGGAATTTTTATCTTAGCTAGCACCTCTTAGCACTTCTTGATAAGGTGTTTTATACTCTATTGTGATGTAGTCATGGTTTATTTATTTTTCCATTGTATCCTCCACATTAATCACATAATGTATGTAGTTTTAGTCTTGTATTTTAAGCCTTAAAGCTATAAAACTAGCTTTACTCAGTCATGGGAATATGATGAGTCATCTAGTGGCATCTTGTTAGTTAACTATAACCCCTAGATTTAAGTATCTCATGCTCCTAGTATTTATGATTTTCCCTCACATGGTTAAGGTTTCTAGCTCCCAAGTACCCATCCTTGATTTCTAGTTCACAACTATAGGTTTGAAACATGTTTCAAGCTTCTTCAGAATTTTTTGACCTTGCTCAGAGACCTTTAAAATATTTCAACATGTCCCTAGGTCTCTTGACTTTGATATGGATGAATGATTGTAAATTATGATGGTAGGGGTATGCTAGCTTCCCTATGTTAGTGCACCTTTTTTTATCAATGTAGAGGCATTGATGCATCCTCTTGATGCCCTTGTTTAGACACTTACCTTCTTTACCACCTCTAGTATGTTTTTGGTTATTCAAGTTGTGCTAACTAATCTCTATTAATTCCTGGGTACTAGTGAACCCCTATTTTTTGTTGTGAAAACTAAAAATACCCAATATCAGATTCAAACAAAATGAACTTAGTTCCAAATATTCTCTTTGGAATTTTGGCATCTTGTTTTTTGTGAAGAGCTCTTCCTCCCTTGGGTATGTGATTCCTTCCCTGTTTTATGTGTGTTTTGAGTCATCACTTTCACAAGTTTAGTTAGACTCTCTTAGATTGCTACCATGCTTATGTAGTCTAGAACCATTTGGTTAATGTGGATTCTAGTATTTTCATGATGAATAAAGCTTATTATATTTTTCCATTTTTGCATCATTGATGACTTAAATATTAAAATATCAAAAACATTATAAAAGATTCAACCATAAAGATATTTTTTCATATCCTTATTTTCAGAAGTTATTATATTTCATGATGTTCAGCCATTAAGGTTGTGACTAAGAGCCATGTTATTGTATTTTTTATGTGGTGTTGAAAATTTTCCTTAAGGGATTACAACACTAGCATTGTTCCTATACCCAGGTAGAATTATAATGCATGTATGTTTATTATTATTTGTTTGTTTTTCATAAAGACAAAACCTACAAAAATTATAAAATAAAAAATTATAAATAATTTCTTAATCTTAAAATGTGGTAACATGAGTTTTCATTTGTATCAGATGTATTATAATATCTTTTATATTTATTGAATACACTAATATACATGAGTGTTATTCGCAATCCAATCAAAATCATCATCAAAGCTTATGATTAGATCACACTATGATTTGTATGATATATCCAAATGATCCAAAGTTGGTAGGACCCCTATAAACTATGTCCACGTTAGGCCTTGAAATGGGATTAATATCAATATCCACATATTCTTACTATATTAAAAGATTTCAATGTTTATGTCTTATGTTTACAAGAATTTTTACCATCAAAATTTCTAGAAAAATTTTGACTTGATCTAAAAAAGGTTGGACTATGAAGGTGTTTATAAATAAAAAGGTTATTGTGATAATTCTTTCTTCAAGCCATATGAACAACCCTATTATAGAAACAACAACATGAATGACTATGCAATTTTTTGTAAAGAAGTGAAGCTCAAGTTAATATAAAGGTTTGAATGAAGAGTAGAAGATCTCATTTTCAAAATTCTATAACTTTAATTTATGGGGAAGAAAGAATGATTGTAATTTCATAGAAGCCACATAGCCTTGACATTAGTACATAAAATATATTCATTAGGAAGAGGTGTATGTATGATTAACATACATTTGATCACTAATCTAACATGTCTAGATATTAGACTTTGTCAAGTATTTTATGTGATCAATCAAATCAAGGAAAGCTTAAAGTACAAGCTATTGATAGCCCATACCTATCTTGACCTAGTTCTATTTATCCTCTATAAGACTTTAATGTGAAAGCTAGAAGTGATGTTTATAAATTATTCAAATATTAACATGTGAAAAAGCTTGTGAAAGAGAAATTGAATTTGATCAAAATATTTACATTACTTCATCATACCATTCCATTAGCTATTGAATACTCCAAATATTTTGAATTTTTAGTAGGCAAGTTGAATACCTAAATTTAATAATAGCTAACACTAATGGATAGTATTCATTTTGAATTAGAATTTATCAATTATTCTATCATGATTACTACAAATGATTCATCATCCATCTTCATCTAGACCTGGGACTACATTTGGTATGATACATATCTCTTCTAAGTTATCAAGTTATTGGGGTTAATTCCTATGGTAGGGACACATCTTTTTCTTTCTTTCTTTGATTTTCCCTACATTTGTGTTTTTTTTTTGGGTTTTAGGCTTGAAGAAGATGTCTTGGAAGGTTAGGATATATCTAGACCAAGACATGAAGATGACAAAAGATGTTTTGGAGTCAGAGGAGAAGTCTTACTAAAAGGATAAAAGTCCCAAGAAAGATATCTTTTTGGGAAGAAGACATCTTGGGGAATTTGTCTTCCCAAGATAGGAGGAATCTTGCACAAGAATTCTCCTCTAACTAAAATAAGTCTTAGTCAATACATCTTACTAGTGAATAAGATCTCTTCTCCCTAGAGAAGATGTCTTGAAAAGATAGAAGATGTCTTCTCTGAGAACTGGTATTTCATAGAAGATGTTTTTCCAAGATTAGAGATGACCTATATGGTCAAGAAAAATTCTGAAAATAATGTTCCAATTTAAGAAACATCCAAAATATGATGTAAAAGGATGAAAATAGCTAAGGAGAAGGTCAGAAGACTTGGAAAACATCTAAAAAACCTTAAAGGAAGTTAAGAAAAGTTTTCTAGATTTCTTGTCTTCCAGTTTGAAATAAATATTTTTTTATTTCATCACTTTTGGACACCATGAGTGAGAGCATTTCTCTTGAGAGTGGAGAGCTAAGGAAGAGAAAGTTGTTGATCATATTGGATGAGTGAAATTGGTGATTATATCTTCAAGATCAACTTGTGGTATTTTGATCTTTGTGTTCTATCCTCTTCTGTCTTACGTGTGAGTTGAGATCTCAATCCTGCGTTATGGGAGAGATTTTCTATTATTTTTGTCTTTCATTGAGAATAGTAATTATGTGATTGTAGAGCCTCATGCTCTACAATATCATTTGAGTTTGACAATTTTCAATGTTATGGGTTTTGAAAATCCTATTGTAATCTTCTAATATATTAATTGAAGATAGATATTTTGTTATTTTTTTAGTAAAACTTTTTAGCTTTGCATAAAATTTGGATTTAGTATTTGTAGAGTGAATTTTCCCTAGCTTTATTACTATTATAGCTTGAAGCTTAGGTTTATATTAAGCTCTTATGTTGAGATTTGTGTTGATTATTGCTTGAAAATTGATTAATGATTTTTTGAATTTCAAATGGCACATAAGAAGAAATAGGTACAAACCCTAAATCAATACATGGAAAGCATGAAGTTTTTGTTCTAGATAATGGTTTCTTGGTTAGAAAAATTCAGCACAAAGGTAGCCAAAAATTCTAGTACTAGCCATATCTAGACAAGTGGAGGTGAAGAGTGTGTATGTTTAGATGAAGAAGTTTCATAACAAAGTGCAGATGAAGTATATTAAGAGAAAGGATAATATAACTATGAGAGTGTAGGAAATCCTTATCCAACGATTCCATTGGAAAAAAATCCTATTCCATAGATGATAACTCCAAGAGCTCTAATGGTATTAAACACTTTTTTTCCAAGCAAGTATGATAAGGAAGATGAGGTAAGGCTTGCTAGAGTATTCAGAAATTCTAAAAACTTATATACATGGATTTGAAGACTTTTAAAAATATAGATTGTATCAATGATTTTTTGAGTTGATTAAAGGTACTTTAGAAGCATATACAGTTGAAAGAGTACCAAATAACCTGAGGGTATCTATTGTTGAATCTAGATTAGAAGGTATGACTTCCACTTGGTTGAAAAAAGAGTTCTAAAATTGTGAAAGATGAAATGATAAACCTATTATAGATTGGGATTTGATGAAATATAGGCTAAATAGAAAATTTAAAAAATTATCTTTAGAGACAATAAATCATTATGAAGCTTAAATTTCTAAGGCAATGTGACAAGGATGTCAAAGAATTCTATATCAATTTTTTTTATATATTCCATCAAGCTAAGGTAAACTGGGAGGAGTATGAATAGGCTTCAATCTTTTTAGGCTTCAAAATTACATACTAATAAGAGATATCTTTTTATGAATCACAAACTCTTGATGAGGCTTATGATTTGGTACTCAGGGCTAAGAAGTAATTAGGTGGATTCAGAAATAGGAGCAAATAGACTTCCAAAAGAAAGGAGAAGAGATCTAAATCTAGGATGGAATTTAAGGTCAAATCTAAAGACAAGGATGATATTCAAGATAAGAAGACTAAAATAGGTTATGAGAAGGACAAAGCCAAGAAGGAGCAAGGCAAGAAAGGCAAGTGTCAAGGTAGGAACTCATTAAAAAACTAGTGCTTCAAGTGGAGAGAATGAGGACACAAGTAATGGGAATGTCCACTTCAAGAAATAGCCAAGGGCAAAGATGTACAAACCATGGAAATGGAAGAGACGTCAAGCCAATCTCTTCAATGAGGTAATCCTAATACTCCAAAATTAATGATGTTTATGAATTAAATTCTTGTGCATTGATTGGAAATGTAAATAGGGGAAATCATCCTCATAAGAAATTGTTATTTCAAATTAGGGCTAGATGCTTGCTTAGTGGAAAATTGATTCATGTTTTAATTTATGGGGAAGTCCATGAAAATGTTATTTCTTTAGGAAATTTACTAGATATGGTTTAGTAACTAATCCTCATCTAAGATCCTATAATGTACATTGATTATTTAGAGATTTTTCCCAAAATATGAGAGAACAATGTACTTTGAGATTTAAAATTGGAGGTTTTCATCATGTAGTAAAATATAATGTGCTTCTAATAGATTGTTTAGATGTAATTCTTGGTATGCCTTCAAATTTTTACAATGGTTCTTAGTTTGATGTAGAAAAAAGTATGTGGAGTGTAGCTAGACCTAATGAAATCCATGATTTGATTCCTATGATAGTTGAACAAGTGAGGTAGCAAAACATAATTAATGCTTTCTTAATCCTTCTAGGAGAGAAGGAATATGTTAAGGAACCTGATGAAACTAGTTTTGGTTTTTTTGTTATGAAAATAGTTGCAACTAACCATGATGATGTACAAGTTGAATTTCCTACAAATGTGCTAGGATTGAAGGAGAAATTTTCAAAGGTTTTTAAGGGGAAGTTGTATGGATTACCACTAATGAGGAATGTACATCATAAAATTGATTTCCTTTTTGGTGTTATCATTCTAAATGAGAGTGCTTACAAGATGGTACCAAATTGGAGGGCTAAATTGCAAAGGCAAGTAGAGGAGTTACATAGAAATGGCTTTGTGAGGGAATCCATTTCACATTGTGTAGTTCCAATGGTGATTGTGTCAAAGAAGGATAGTGATGAATGAAGGATGTGCATTGATTTTAGGATGGTGAACAAGATAATAGTGAGGTACAGGTTTCCTATTCCAAGGATAGATGATCTCCTTGATGTTCTTACCAATGCTAAAATCTTTAGCAACATTTATTTGAAAAGTGGATATCATCAAATCAGAATCAAGCCTAATAATGAGTGGAAGATAACTTTCAAGATATCAAATGGATTGTTTGAGTGATTGATGATGCCATTTGGGCTACCAAATACACATACTACATTCATAAGGTTGATGCATGATTTATTAAAGGACTTAATGTCGATATCTTGGTATATAGCTCTAATGAGGAAGAGCACTTAATGATGATGCATCTTAAGTTGGAGGAGGCACAACTTATGATCAATGTCAAGAAAATTCATTTATTGTAGAGGAAAATCATATATTTGGGGCATGTGATTTTAAAAATTGAATTCAAATGAAAGCTACCAAGGTCAATGTTATTAGGGATTGGCAAAATCTTAGAAATTATGAGGAGGTAAGATAATTCCTTGGTTTACCAGGTTATTATAGATAATTNGGAGCATCAAGGAGCCATTGATGAGTAGGAAACATCAATAAAGGAATTATCATATTCAAGATAAACTATTATTTAAGAATGCAAAGGTATCTGTTCCTAATTGTAATGTTAGAAAAAAAAATAGTTTGTTTGAAACGAATTGTAGTGGCATGGAAGGGTACATGGGTAAGGACAAAACATTGGAACTTATGGGCAGGAACTATTTTTGAGCTGGTATAGCAATAGAAGTTAAAAGGAGATAAAGGTGTGGATTGACTTTGTGAGTGGTATTCCAAAGACCAAGAGTGAAAATGATGCAATATTTATTGTTGTGGATAGGTTCTTCAAGATGGAACATTTTATTCAATTCAAGAAGGTGAGTTATGCTTCTCATGTGAGAAATTTATTTTTCTAGCATGTTGTGAAGTTGCATGGTATTCATTCAAATATTATCAGTGATAGAAACTCCAAGTTCACAAGTCACTTTTGGAGGTCCCTTTGAACAAATTTAAGAATAAAGTTGAATTTTTCTACTACACATCATCCACAATATGATGCCCAATGGAGGTGGTAAATAAATCATTACTAAACATATTTAGATGTTTATGTGATGAACAACCAAACAAGTAGGAGAGCTTATTGTGTCATGTTGAGTTTTTGTATAATAATGCTTTTCATGCTGCTATTAGAAATAACTCATTTGAGATGAACTATGTATTTTTCTCAAAGATGGTCAACACTTTGAAGATCTTTGATGGAGAATCTCAACTGAGTGCTAAGTTTTTGCAAGAGATAAGGGATCTACATGTACAATTAAAATAAAATTTTGAGAAGAAGGCTAAAGAAACAAGACTCAAGAGGAATAAAAGCAAACAAAATCCTAACTTTGTCATTGGTAACTTTGTTTGGGTAAAATTGGAGACGAAAAATTTGAGAGGTATTAACATATTTAACTTGAATGCCAAGAAGATGGGACCTTTTAAAATCAAGACTAAAATTAATGATAATGCTTTTAAGATTGATTTACCAAATGATGTTGGTATGTCATTTGTATTTAATGTTTCAAATCTTGTGCACTATCATGGACCAGATAATGATGATACCATATAGGGTAGCATTGATAATTTGAAGTGGGATATTGATCAGTCTAAGCCTTCAATGGATAGGAAGGCAATCGTACTTACTGGAAACTTCTAGCACTTGGGGAGTTAAGAGGCATCAGTATTTGATCCATTGGAAGGATCAATCTACTCATGGTGATGTATGGATCCATGAGACCAAACATCATGAGTGGGGAATCACTTCTACCCCTATTCTCTTGTTCAATTGAGTTCACTTTTTAAATGGTGGAAGAGTTGGTATAGGGACACCTCTTTTGATTCCCTTAATTTTTCCTACATGTGTATTTTTTTAAATTTCAAGCTTGAAGAAGATGTCTTGCAAGGTTATTAAACATCTTGGATGACACATAGAGGTAATAGAAGACATATGGAAGTTAAAGGAGACATCTTGCTCAAATGACAAAATTCCTAGGAAAGACGTCTTATTGAAAAAAAGACATCTTGGGAAAACATCTCTCCAAGATAGGAGACATCATACATAATGCATCTCACCTAAGAATAAGATGTGTCAAGAAAGACATATTTCTAGTGGAGAAGACATCTTATCCATAGAAAATATGTCTTAGAAAAATAGAAGACATCTTTCCCAAAAGTAGGGATTTCATAAATAGATGTCTTCCCAAGGTTAGAGACAACTTGTATGGTTGGGGAAACATCCAAAAACACCATTCAAATTTAGGAAATAACCAAAACATGATGGAAAAGTATGGAAAACATCTAAGAAAACCTCAAATATAGTTGACAAAAGCTTTATAGATTTCTTATTTTCTAGTTTGTGACAAATATTTTTTATTTTACCATTTTTGGGGACCATAAGTAAGAGGAGAGTCCTTGAGAGTGGAGAGATAAGCAAGAGAGAGTAGTTGAGCACATTGGATGAGTGCAATTAATGATTGAAACTCTAAGATGAACTTGTGATGTGTCAATATTTGTGATCTATTCTCTTTCCTCTTACTTGTAAGTTGAGATCTCAGTCCTAG
>MNCI01021232.1:0-47900 GCA_015680685.1 Gnetum montanum | reverse complement strand
ACTATTTTTATAGGAAAAATCATACCAATGGAGAAAGAGGTGGGCGCACTATTTGGACAAACATCCTTCATAGAATCTGCTATAGAAATGACACCACTTCAACACCTTTCCACCTCATATCCATTGCAACCCTAGCATGGTCATCCTGGTGCTATTTCTCATAATTTTTTTTGCTACATCAATGTTCTCATCCCTAGCATGGTCCTCAGACGGATTCGAGGTTGGAATTGTGTACATGGAAATTCGTTCGGTATTTCCAGTGGCTAACATTTTTCGTCGTTATAGTTTTCTGGTGCTAGAAGGAGGGCCTATCAAATCCTCACTTTACAAGTAGTTTTGTAAGATGTCTGTACCCATTGTCAATTGACGAAAATGTAATACCTCCAAGTTTGTTTATGGGATTATGTGATGTACATTGGTCGCTTCAACAATTCCTTTTGAACCCCACAAGATAGAAAGCCCTGATTACTATCTTAGTTTGCCTTTGCCCTTGCGATCTTTATCGTTATCATCATTACTTCTGAACTACGTAGAAAATGGTTACATCAACCATAGCTATTGACACTGCCAACCTCAAGAACCCTTGGACTCTGCAAGTTACACCTCCTGTGGTCGAGCTGCCAACTAGTGTGATGCAACCATGCCATTTCCTCAAGCTTCAAAACAAAGATCCTATGGAATACGCTCAGCACAGGGAACACTACAATTTCCTCTATGCTAAACTAGCAGGAAACTTGCCCATGTATCTGCAAGAATTCAAAGAAAAACAAGAATACAAGTTAATATACTACAACGGGAAGGAATTTATTCCTTCACTTAACACCATTGTGCCCCTGATAGACCAACAAAAGTGGATCCTAGATCAAATGCTCATGGCTAAGATGCCACTAGAAGAACTAGAGGATTTTTTCAGCGATGAAATGCTTCATGATGGGCAAGATGATCTAGACTCCCACTCTAAAGGAGGAAATCATGTTGATTTCGCCATGGCCCTTCCCTCCACGATGTCTCGTGTAAATCGATTGTTCATGCTTACCATGCCCTTGACATTATCTAATACCAATCAAGTTATGCACTCACTGCACCTACATTTTCTCTCTCTGACTATCTTCCCGGGAGATGGTCCATCACAAATCATTCCTCAACAGGTGTAATTACCTAATCCATCTGATTGTAAACCTGTGCCTATGTCACCACATGTGCACACGATACCTATATCGTAATTACCTACAACACCCACCTTTATCCTGACCCACACGACAAGGTCTACCACTATAGCATGGTGGGTTCCAAAAATGCCTCTCGTTGCACATCCTGTGAAAATGTCCCATCATCCCCATCATCAAAGCCAGGTCCCTCAAGTGCTAAACCTAGTTGCAGGATTGTTGTCTATGCCCCTCGTTATACAAATAGTGAATCTAATAGTGCAACTGATGGTGGTTGCCCCATCTGCACCAACTACTGGATGGTAGTTGCCATAAGAGGCACCACCTACAGGGACCATCCCGATAGCATTGATCATCGACCAAGCTGCCGCCTTCGTTGCGTCACCCGGTGTGGCTACTCCTACCATTCCACAAATAACCTTGTCATTTATGGGTCTAGACCAAGCCTTCCAGCTCATTCAAACCCTTACAGAAGAGGTTAAGTCTCTCAAGACTGCTGGTTCTGACATGGTACAAGTCATGGATTTCTACCATAATGATCCTATTAGTCCAGTAGTTCTTGTCCTATTGTTGCCACCTACGATGCCCCTTCCCCATTTTACAAAATACAATGGGGAAGGTGATCCCAACAACCACCTAGTCACTTTTAGGTCAGATTCCTTCCTATTGCAACAATGGCCACATACTATCATCTGTGTCTTTGCTATGTCCTTAACAAGTAAAGCTCTAGATTGGTATCAAGCACTCCCACCTACTTCCATCTCAACTTTGGAAGAGCTGTTAACTAAGTTTGTGACCCACTTCAAGTACAACCTGAGGCCAGAAGTCATGTTGGACCAACTCATGGGAGTCAAGCCAGACCCACTCTAGTCGGTCCAAAAGTTCATACATTAGTGGACTGCCACCTTGAACAAAATCTGCGAACCCATCATGGAAGCCCATCTATTGACAATCTTCAAGGGGATAGTCAATGAATTTATCAATTCTAAACTATACTACCTTGCTCCCCGCTCCCTTAGGCAAGCCTTTTCTCAAACTAAGAGCATCCAAGATGCGGTGGAGGCTAGCAAAGATCTGGTGTATGTGGTATACAAGAATTCCCACAGCAAGGGCAAGGATAAATGAAAAGCTAAGATAACGACAATAGCGATAGTTGTGAAGGGGGCCAAGAAGAAAAGCAACAATAATAAGAAAATAATACCAGAGCGTACTAAGCCAACAACTAGCTCAAATGGCACCAATCAAGAAGCTCCTTCTACCCCTAAAGCACCTCCATAGCTGAGGCCTAAATTTAAGCATAAGAACTATTCAAATTACCCAACCCAACCTTTAAAGCCTTTAGAACTTCTAAAGTAATTATTTGGAACTGGCCATATCCGACATAAGGTAGTGTCTGAGGAGGATCTAAAACTTCACAGGGGCCATTGTGAGTTACTCAAGAACCCCTCCTTGGCCCAACCTAATCAATAGCCAGTTCCAAAGAACTTTAGGCTAGACGGATTTTGTTACTACCATCAATTGTGTGGTCATGACACGGATTACTGCTAGGTGTTGAAAGATGACCTTCAATGTATGATTGATCAAGGTGACCTAATCTTAGAGAGTAGTAGTTCGGCACACCCAGAAAACCAAGCCATGCGTGTGTACCAAGACCTATTAAATGCAATTGATGCAAGATACACTATCAACGTGGTTAGTGCAGAGGGCGATAGTCAGGCACAATCAAAGAAACCCTTTTTTTTTGCGAATGCCCCCTTACCCATCCCAAATGGTGGATCCATCAGCATCGAAGAGTGGTGCTCCAAGGCAACCTTTTATCCTCCAAGCCCCTTCTCAGACCACTATTCGACATCCTGCTATCGATAAAGCCACAGCCTAGCCCGCACCTACGCCTAAGGCACCCTTTTTCATCAGGGTGTGAAAACCATCAACTACCCCTTCTGTGTAGGGGTAAATCTCCAAGCTAATCTTCTGATCCTAGCTTAAGAAAAAAGTAGAAGGAGGTATGACAACTGGTATGGTCAAGGATCATCTTACGCCAGGGTTTCCTAAGCCTAAACCCCTTGCTTCTTTTCCCTTGGCCCCACTCTCTAAAAATGATGAAGTTACGCAAATGCAACCATCTCCTGCTAGCCAAAAGAAACACAGCCCTCAACCAATGTCACTCCCCCTTGAGAAATTCATCTCTTCGGGTGAATGGAAGAGGAAAAGGATGGCAGGCAGAAAAATCATGGGTGGGATCTCCTCAACGCCATTACGTAGGTCAAGAAGGCTTTTAAATAGAAAAATACAATGCTAAGACTGTATAATTTGTTAATGACATCCCAAAAGCACCACGAAGCCATGGTTCGTATGCTAACCTTCATACCTGTGGATGAGAGCCTATGAGTGGATGAAGAAGCGATTCATTCCATCAAGCTTCCTCTTATTGCTGAGAAACCTGGGCCTTCCCTGGTGACAATGGTGCCCATGTTCATCACCATCCGAGTTGGGCAACACCGAATTCGGAGAGTACATGTAGATGATGGGGCAACCGCTAATGTCATTCCATATCCTATAGTGGATAAGCTAGGCCTGATTGATCAGATGAATCCTACAACAACATCGTGTCTAAAGTCATTCAATGGGACATGGGTGCAAGTCAAAGGGATAGTGCACATCAACTTTGTCATAGGGGAACAATTCCCCATGGACACAATGTTTATTGTTGTCAATGAAATGTCGAGCTTTAACTTGATTCTAGGGAGGTCTTGGTTAGCTCAACTGAGGGTGGTTTCATCCCCTATCCATCAGGAGATCCATCTTCCCTACACGGGAGGGGAGGTGGTCATCCACATTGATGAAATGACCCCTTGAGCTGTCAACAACATAGAAAATGAATAGGGTTCAAAAATCAAATTTCCTAAAGACCAGTCCCCTGTCCAAACACCAAAACAAGCCAAAATAGTGGCTAATGATAGTTTAATTTTGGCCGAACTACCATTCCAAGAGGAAGACTATGGCATGAGGGAATAGGGTCATAAATCTCCCCATCCTTACACTTCACTAAAGATAAAAGTGGTTAGGAGACAACTACAGAGTTAGCAAATGAACCACATCATCTAAATGTTATGCAATTTACGTGCATGATTCCACTAGCTGTTCCATTTGTGTTGTACCAATACTCATTTCATTTATGCACATATCTTTATGCTTCCACTAGCTATTCTCATTTATGTTTATGCTTATCTTTATGCTCCCACCAGTTTTCTTCGTTACTCTTTCACTCACCTAAAACTATTAAAGGCCCATAATGGCCTAAAACTATTGAAGGCCCGAAATGGCCTAAAACTATCGAAGGTCCGAAATGGCATAAAACTATCGAAGGCCTAGAATGGCCTAAAACTATCAAAGGCCCAAAATGTCCTTAAACTAAAGATTTCATTTCCGCTTTACATTTGAATCATTTAGTGGCTTGCAATAGCTTTAAACTATTAAGTTCATTTACGCTGTACATTTAAACTAACTGTGGCTTGTCATAGTGCCAAAACCAATGATTCCATTTATGCTTTACAATTGAAAATAAGAAAAGAACATTAAACCCAGAAAAAATTTTCATTAAAATGTTAAAGACAAATAGTCTTTCATTTCATCCCATCATAATAAAACCATAGCTAACATAGCCACATTATGCATCACCTTTGTCCCCACTATCACCCATATCTCCTAGCTCCATCTCTACTTCGAGAAAATTGTCCTCATAGGGGCCACCTTTTTCAGGTGGAATCTCTTGGTGAAGGAGGCCCTCCCTACCAAGCTCTTATATATGAGGTTGTTTTCCATGACACTGATCATCACCATTACGCTCTATTTCCTGTGGACCATCCTAGTGAGAACCGTCATCCCTGTTATATTCATCCTGCTAGGGAACCTCCTTAGGTCGTTCCTGCAATTAAACATAACACGATGTTGACATCGCCATCAAAACTAGGTATGATGAAAAGCATAATAAAATTAAAACTCACCTATGATGGTCTTTCATCGGTAGCAAATGAGATTTGTTCTAAGCCAAAGCACAGACATTGCATAATTTCATCCTCGATAAGCTCAAACCAAACCCCAATTCCTAGATTAGCTCTGGCCTTAAGCTTCCCCTTCTCCATAGGAGTCCATCGAGGTGGTTTAGGGAAGAAGGAAGGGATATTTTTCTCCCCCCCAGGAAGAGTCATTTCCCTTTCTAGGGATGCACTTACCGTCACTTGCTCTTGAAACCTTTCAAATGTGCTGGAAGCGCCAATAACATCAAGGGATAGTCGAAGGGACTGAGCCTTGATGGTAGAGTCCCTATAATGTTGATGATAGGTAGTGCATTCCTACTTATAGAAATTTTTATGTTCTTTTTTTATCTACCTGCATTCTTACAGACTCGTGCTAAAGTCCTTTGAGTGTTTATTTTTCTGAGCTAGGAGATCCATTTGCATCTGTTGCTCAACTAGTTCATAGCTAGTCTGGAAACTATTTCTAACGATAGTCCAATAATGAGCATAGTCAACAAAAATAGTTTTCCATTCCTCGTTACCTATTCCCTAGGCCTGCAAGAATTCATTCCATGACCTTAAATCCCCAACCTCGTCACTTAGAGCCACCTTTTTCTTCTCCGACCTTTGCAGTCTCTTCCAAAGGTCTTCATTCATGCTTTGACATTCCCATAAGGAGTGAGTTGAGCATATAGCATATTTATGCATCTCATCGTAAATGTTTCATAGTACGATGGTTTCTTCCAATGAGGGTTCAGTGGTATCTAAATCAATAGGCCTCGATGGATCCCATCTGATTTGAGCTCCTAATAACGTAAAATGGTGATTAAGGATAATTAGGTAACATAATACCACAATGGAACAACCTCTGTGTAATGATCATAGCATACCCACTTCAGGATCGATTTTCTCTAAGCGATCGATCATATCTTGGATGACGCCTTTCATAAAGGCCAATTTATTAGGAAATTCACCCTAGGATCGAGTCGCCACTATTAACAAGTGTATGTCCTGGTCACCTATTACACAGAAAAAGTTTCATATAAGGACATAATTTATACATTACGATGGCCAATATAACCTTTAGAAGCAATTGTCTAAAGTCTAGTATGCTCTAAAAGTTAACCTCACTAAGTCACAAATCACTTATCTCTTCCTGTATTGGCCGAAAGGACTTCAGCATCTTCCACTGCTACTTCCTTCTTGCATGCAGGAATCTGTGAGCTACTCACCTTGTTGACTAGAGCCTCTTCTTCCAAGGCTGGGGCCCCTTCCTCATGCTACAAAAATATAGCCCCTATTTCAAGGATTAACTATTCCACAGCCTTCTCCTTCGCTGTCACACAACATCCTCAGTTAGCACAGGATTTCACTCTAGTTCAATAAATATTATGCAACGCAAAAGTATCTATATGTAACATAACAATAATTATTAGCACATTTCTTTCCTTACCTGCTGGAGGATTACTCCTCTGAAACCTGACCTGCATCTTCTTCCTCACACCACTTACTGGCTCGATAGGCTCCTTGGTCAAACGAGGTTTCTTCCATGGCACCGAAGAGTCCACTATTTTAGCTACCAGGCACATCCCCCTTGACACATTACCAATGTCAGAGGGGAGTTCCCCACCCATGCGATCTTGACCCCACGTTCAAGATGCACTCATATTTTTAGTCGTTACATACAACGACTCCTAGATTCCTTCAGGAGGGTCTTGCAACCGGATAGTGCGAAAAACGTGGAAAATCCATGGTTTGGAAATCTGGTAGTGGTCTTGTTGCACCTAGAAACCATTCCTTTGGACTACCAAAAATTCAGCAAAATGCCAAAAGCAAGCTTTGAGGAAGGCAAAGTGCACATTGAAATGGGACTCAAGCTTCTTGCGAAGCTTGACCATTTCAACGCGTATGCCTTTAGCAAAATAGCTGGCCCAATTGAACCACGTCCCCTCCTCCATGACCTCTTGCATAATTCAGGCCTACTCAATAGTGAGGAATCTCCCTTGGGAGAGGATCTTGGGGAAGGCCTAGGCTCAAAAAAGGGGATAAATAGTATTGGCCACTTCCAACTTGATCCTATCGGCAGGAATTTGCTTAACCTCCTTCTTAACCCCTAGCCACTTCTTTATATCTTGTTGGTACTTGGCACTCCTCTTTAAATTTTCCTCTATAGGAAAGCCATCAGAGGGGACCCCAAAGAGATTGGTAAATAGTTGAGTGTTGATGTCAAAATTCACATGCACATTATGCACGGGTATGCAGAGATGCTCAGCTTCCTCGCTGAAGCAGTTGACTAGGGTCAGCATTTCACCCGCAGTGACATTGGGAGTTATGGCCAAAAATAGGTCCATAATTCTAGCCTCTCAAAGGTTATTGGTTAACACAACTAGGTCCACTCTATGGCCAAGCCAGCGTTGTGTTTCCTTTATATCACTGTAATGGAAAATGAGACTATTCACCTCGAGACCGGAGACCATAATCATGATTTCCTGTGATTCCCTCACTGCCAATAGTAAATAATAGTTAAGATAGTATAACAAAAATTAGACAACTTCATACACTATTTCTACCTAACAACATTGATATAGCTGATCATCATAATAAAGTTTACTAGGTCTGAATGGTAAAGGAAACAGAGGGATTTTCCTTTGCACGTCTATGACAATGAGGGGAGGATCCAAAGACCATTCCCTATCCAGCCATCTGAGATTTCTACATCTAGAAAAGAAGTCAGCATAGGAGGTTGAGTATTCTCTGATTTTGAATGCTAGTTGTCCCATGACATCGGCCCGTATGTTGCTGATAGAAGTAAATTTTCTTATAGCACTTTCGGTCAATGATAGTGTATCATTAATGCCCAGGAGACCACTATCATTGATGAAAAATCTTCATCATAGGTAAAATTCTTTACACTCAATGCAAATTTAAATAGTAGTTAGCATACTACAACATAGCGAGAAGAAACAAAATAGAAAAACTTACCCACCTGCATAATGCATGGTACCAAGTGGATTCTGGAAGTATGTTGTGAGATGACGGGCCATGAATAGAGTGTTGTAGGAGTGATAATAGTTAAACCTAGGCATCTCCTAGATCTAGCTCAAATTCCTTAAACCTTTAGTGCTCTATTCGTGGTCTTTCACCCACATTGTTTCAACAGCGCTTTCTGTCAAAAATCTCAAGATGCCCTACGTCAACCCAACCAGTAGCATCTCTAAAATAGTAGCAGCTACATCACCTTGTAGATGCAACTAGACGATTATGCTATAATTACGAAGCAAAAACTACAAGAACTCCTGCATGCCACTTCAAAACCACATCACCTCCTCCTTTATATGAGCATGAGGAGGAGGAACATTGACCATGGGAACATGCATGCAGCATAGAATGCCCACAATGTCCAAAATGATTAGGATGGGCTTTACCATAATTCTATAAAAAAATGCATTGCTATAATACAAAGCATTTAGAAATAAAAATTCATCATGTGACATTAGGATTCTCCTGACTCCCAGAAAATTACAGATTTCACAAGAAACACATGGCTAGAACCGCCAAAACCCTTGCAACAGCTCAAGGTCTGTCTTTGACAGCAACAATGAAAGAAACACTGTGTATTACTCCAACGTAACATGAAATTATTACGGGAGTAAAGTAAAAGAAAATAGAACCCTAATTATGCTACCCACAAGTAGAATACCTAGACTTTTTGATTATATACTATGTGTGATCAGTATTACTCAATGTTACCTAAACCCTCGTAACAATACGAGGTTTTTCTCCAACAGTAAAGACAAAGGTAATATCACAAACCATAATAGCTTAGTCCACGTAAATAGATATTAACACCCAACAAAACATTCACATTCAGAAAAAATATATATATATATGACACTGCAACAAGCATAACAATAGTGTAGGAGGATGAAAGGCGACTTACCGGTTGAGTGGAGTAACTTCCTGAGCCTTGACCTTGGCCTGGGAAGCCCACTACAAAATCTCCTACACTTCATCAATCCTTGCTAGTTTATCATTCTTCCCTTTGACCTTTGGTGCCATAGTTGCAATTGAAAAAGTTTTCACCAAATCAACTGTTTATGCCTTGCTTCTGCTTCCTTTCTGCTATAGCTAGATTCAAATTCACGATAACTATGGCCTATTCTGAGTGTGAACCAGTGTTTGAAGTTAACTAATTTTATTTGCCCGATTAATGCAAAACTTTCCCAAAATGCCAATGTCAGCATGACACAAAATGCAAAGATCGCGGCATTAATTTCGTAGATATCGTGTGAATTATGATATGAAATGACCCTAAAATAATGCATAGCTTATCACCTCATAATCTTGCTGCATTAACTCTGGTTTGTACAAAAATTCAAATCCAATTATTTCGACACACTAGACATGCCATGTTACATCTTTCATGTTACTCCATAGAATTTACACACTAGCATCTAGGAATCCTAGCTTCCCATCTTCTCACAGATTGTACATATTTGTAACAGTCCACCAAGACCTTAAATTGGAAGCTTTTCTAATACACAACTCTAACACAAAGAAATAAAACTTTTATCATTCAACATATTGGAAAAAAAATAATGTAAAAACTTCCATTTTTGGCGATTTTGTAGGCCAATTCGCAAATGGACGTAGCTTTATCTACACCCTTAGCCTTAATACGCCCACATGGGGAGATCATTAGATAGCTTAATCACACACTAATAGGAACAAACCTTTCCCTTTGTGATGAAACCATAGCAACATCAGAAATATCCCCAAACTAGCTAGAACATCTAGCCTGAACTCTCAACTTGGAGGCTGGTGGTGTAACCGAGGACCCTCTCAGTGAGGTCCGTGTGGTTATGCAAAAAGGAAAAAATAAAACTCTTAGAACTAGTTCCCTCCTAGACGAATAGACACTGAGTGGCATAACGCAAGTGCTCGAAGATAATGATGTTGTATTTGTGTGGTCGTACAAAGACATGTCGGGATTAGACCTAAGATTAATACAACATAACATAATCTTAGACCCATGCATCAAAGAAATTAGGTATAAGGCATCCAAGATTAAGCCAGAGATAGTGCTAGCAGTGTGTAATAAAATCACTAAGTTGTATCAGGCTGGTTTCATTCGTGTAGTCGATTACTCAGACTGGGTGTCCAACATCGTAATTGTCTCTAAGAAAACAAGAGGTATACGCATCTGTATAGAGTTATGGGATCTAAAGAAATCCATAATTAAGGATAATTTTCCATTACTGAGTATTGACCAACTGATCGATACAATAGTTGTTCATGTGCTTCTATCCTTTATGGATGGTTTCTCAGGTTCTAATCAAATTCGTATTAATCTAGAACATCAATTAACCACAAAATTTATAACACCCCGGGGGACTTTCTCTTATACTATGATTCCCTTCAGGCTAAAAAATGCCAGAGCAATGTATGAATGAGCCATGAAATACATCTTTAGCGACTACCTCTTAGGGAGATTGAATGACTACATGGATGACATAGTTGTCAAGTCTATAAAGTGAAAAGATCATTCAGATAATCTAGGGTTAGTCCTTAAATGATGTCTTAAGCATGACTTACAGTTCAACCCAAAGAAATGTGTATTGGGAGTCAAAACCAAATGCATGTTAGGGTTTGTGGTATCAAATACTGGCATCTGAGTTGACCTCGATAAGGTTAAAGCCATCATTGATATAACACCACCTACAAACCTTAAGGAACTATGTGGGTTGCAGGGTAGACTACAATTTATTAGGCGGTTCATTTTGAAGTTAATAGATAAATTATATCCCATGCAACATCTTCTTAAGAAGGGTGTTAATTTTGAATGGACTGATAACTATCAGCGTGCATTTGACAATTTGAAAAAGTATCTCCAACACTTACCAACGATTTTTCCTCCACAAAGGGATCAACCTTTTTACATTTATCTAGCAAACTTGGATGTGTCTATAGCTACGTTACTTTGCCAAAAAAGGAACAACGGGTTAGAAGCCCTTATCTATTATCTCAATTATGCTCTATTTGCTTATGAAACAAGGTACAATGAAGTGAAGTGTAACTGTTTGGAATTGGTTTTTGCACTCAAAAAATGTAGGCATTATCTTTTCTGTAGTCAGGTCAACATAATTTGCAAAAACAATGTTCTACACGCTATCTGAAATAGCTTGTATGAGAGAAGTAGGATAGCTTGCTAGAGAGCAATCAAAACCAAATTCAATTTACATTATGTTGGTCAATCATCCACTAAAGGTTAGGCTATAGCTGACTAGCTAGCGACATTGCCTATTAATGATCAAGCTACAATAGAGCTAGAATTTTCAGATGAGCATGTACATAGTTTAAGCCCTATATAAACAAGTCTCGAAGCAACGTTATATTTCGATGGAGCTTTAAATACTAGAGGTGGAAGTGCTGCCACTGTCATTACACTTTCCCATGAGGATGTGCATCCACTGTCTTACCACCTGGCCTTTCCTTGTACGAACAACATGGCAGAGTATGAGCGGCTCCTCAGAGGATTGTTGACAGTCAGAGAACTCAACGTTCAACACATGGAAATCCAAGGCGATTCGATGCTCGTCACCAACCAAATCATAGGAGTCTATGCCTGCAAAGCTATACATCTGTAGTCCTACTGTGATATGGCTAAATATCTCCTAAAACAATTTGTGACAATCGATGCCCAACATGTGCCGCATAACGAAGACATTATGGTTGATGCACTGGCCACACTGGCACTAAACGTGCCACCACACTTGTTTGCCACTTGGCCCACTTTAATGATGGAATGTATAGATCCTATCATTCAAGTGGTGAAAATATCTTCATTAAATGTGGGAGAAACACCATAATGATACGATAACATTAAGACATACCTTATGCATTGTGAACCACCACACGAGCTAACACATGCACAAAAAGATGTAGTGTGCAAGTGTGCTAGGCAATAAGTCATCATCAGAGATAATACTCTCTGTAGATGCTCTTTCAATGGGGTATTTCTAACTTGCATTAATAATGACCAAGCACAACTAATAGTTAGCAATGTCCACGAGGGACTATGTGGAGGACACGTAGCCCCGTGAGCCATGGCCGCTAAGATCAGACACCTAGGGTACTATTGGCCATACATGGAAAAATATTTCCTTACCAAAGTTAAGATGTGTGACATGTGCAAATGTTATGCAAACTTAATCCACATGTCACCAACCGAGTTACACACTACATATATTACTTGGCCATTCCAACGATAGGAACTAGATATCATAGGTTCCATCACACCTAAATCTTCCGCAGGACATAGTTTCATTATCACCACCACTGAGTATTTCACAAAGTAGGTTGAAGCTATCCCCCTATGGGAGATTACATCTCAACAGGTTTTCCATTTTATGTTAGATAATATAGTAACCAGATTTGGACTCCCTATTACTATCATGACTAACAATGGGCCACAATATAGTAGTATAGAGACCAAATCTTTTTGCAATAATCTTGGTATTAAGAAATATTTTTCTTCACCCTATTACCCACAAGCAAATGGTCAAGTAGAAGTAACAAACAAGGTAATTATCAATCTACTTAAGAATATGCTTAGTAAAAAAAATGATGGCATGAAAAAATCCTCTACGTGCTATGGTTGTATCATACGACATGCAGAAAAGCTACAGAAAAGATGCCCTACAGCCTTGTCTATGGATCTGAAGCAATGTTTCCCTTGGAATTACATGTTCCCTCATTGTGGATGGTCCTCTCCATGGGTATAAATGAGACTCAACACAATGAGTCTAGAATTTTGGATTTAGACTCAGTGGAGGAGAAACGCATCCAAACACTTGACAACATCGAAAGATATCAGGAAAAACATAGACAAAAGCATCGGCACAATCTGCATCAACGACTAATCAAGAAAGGAGACTTACTTTTCAAGGCTATTCATGAACCAGTAGGCAAATTCTTCACAAACTTGGAAGGCCCTTTCCTAGTCATCGGTGCATACGACAACAAAGCATTTAAGTTAGTGAATATCAATGGCAACGAGCTACCAAATCTAGTGAATCATATGTATTTAAAGTAGTACAAAATCTAAAGATCAACTTGGCTTAAGTGCAAGCTAACAAACATTTGCTACGACATAAAACTAGCAAAGTTTTACACATCTACTACGGCGTAAAATTGGCATTTCTTGCACACGTCCTCCAAGATGCTAAACTAGCAAAGTTTCTGACCATCGACCATGACGTCAAACTAGCAAGGTAAGCATATGTTTCCTAAGACACTAAACTAGCATAGACTTGTCCCTGGGTTATGACATAAAACTGACACCCATAGCATGGTTTTTTGGGACCATAAACTAGCTCTTCGACTATCCGCTATGATGTAAAACTAGCAGGTTTCAGTTTGCCCAAACGTTAAACTGAGACCACGGCCTACTAAGGCTTAAAACCAACAATAGCAGTCAACCAAGATCCAAAACTAGAATTCGTCAATAGACAATCCACAAAGCAAGCAAGCGTGATCACTCTTGCACTACATCCCTACCAAATGGAATGGGTAAGGCGTTGGAAGAGATGCAACGCCGCTACCTCACTGACATCCTACTGATTCCTCAGACATGTCAAAAGGCATACTACTGACTGCTTGGAGATGTTGCTACAAAAGCTTCTCTATAGTTGCAACTCCTAGGATCAACTTCGCCACTTAGGGCCCTAAAGAAACTATGGTCATCCATAGTCTCAGCTACCTCCATCCATCGTTGTCACTAGACTCCGGCTTCGTAGATTCATTTGACTGGTTCTTTACCCAGTCATTTTAGCAAGATGAATCTGGCTGTCAATGGCGGCTTCATGAACCATGGCATCAACATTGGAATCCTTGCTCCTTCCTATGGTCCTTGTTTCATGGCCTAGGCTCTCCTTCTCTCTTTGGATGGCGCTTGTTTCAACATCCTTCCTCCTTAGCAATTAGGATGATTACTTTTGTGCTCTACTCTCTGTTATTTTTTGCAGGCTACTTGTTATGACAATGTTGATTGAAAATGCATTCATTAGAAGGTGAGGTGTCACGGTGTCCTAAAGTGCTTTCTCAAACTAGCTTGGCTACGCGGGGGTGTAAACCCTACCTCTCCCCCCATCAGATCCCTTATTTCGCTTCCTCCTTCCCTTTTCCTCACGACCGCCTTTACCCTCCTCTTTGCTTTTACAGAGTGTGAACATTCAAGCAAATTCTTTCACATCATCATGTCCATGAATTGGCGCAATGCAACTTGCCTAGTGGAATGTAATTCAAAAAAAAGAGGTAAATCTTGGCAAAATGGATGTCAAACAACTCATCTAGGCCACATGGGCATAACACAACTTATGCACGCAAGGCCTTCATATATAGTATGATAGTGTAACCTCTCACAAATACATTTGTGGAAAGATGTAATGACTTGTTTGCAAAATTTTCATGTTCACATGCTTGAGTCTTCCCCAAACCTCCTTCCTCTCACTTTTGTAAAATCCCTCCTATGCTTTCTTCCCTCCCCTACCTTTGCACTTCCAATTTTGATAGACCGACATTTGAGCAATCTCTGACATATGCTATTGGTGCCTTTACCTCTCTGGGGTTTCATATTCTTTGTCAATGTCTTTTGGGCTATCCCTCTAAATGTCAACAAAGAGGGGCCATTGAAAGACCATGAAAATTTCGAGGCCTTAATGGTTCAACAAAATCTAGCAATTTAGCCAAGGAATCATGACAAGGCATGGCACAATAAGTTCCCTTTTTGATTAAAGGTCTACCCAGCCATAGTGCATAGCATAGCAAAAATAAATTTCAGAAGATAGAACAAGGCGATGGATGCACGGTGGCAAGCCTACAACTTTGCAAGTTTTATATGTCTTGAAAATCTTAACTTTTAGCATACTACGTAGCATTACGCAACATGGCGTAAAGTTGCATGATGTAGCATAATGTCAAAAGGCAGTCCACCATAACATCAAAGATCAAAAATATTCAAGACTTTGACAACCCAACAAAAATCTTAAGGTTTAGGCAATGATCTGCAGCATGCCACGCATTTCAACAAGTCTTCTTTCTTGGTTAAGGGGGGCCTATTACACTGCATCATGTAGTGTGGCATAATAAACCCTGGAAGGATTGATCAGAAACAAAGGAAGCGTGGTCGCAACACTTCAATTTTTTGCAGGTTCACTATCTTATACTGAATTACACTATAAACCGTAATTTGATATGATGTAGTGTAATCTAGCGGGATGTAGTGTAATCTAGCATGATGCAATGCAATCTAGCATAACGCAGTGTAATACAAGCCATGAGAAAGATAGCACAATTCAAATATTAGTAGTTCACATGTTACAATATGCTTTTTAGCATATCACAGCATAATCTAAGAACAGTTTGTCACCAAAACTCCAAACAAGAGTGGTTTATGATGCATTACCCTTCAAAGCGTAATACAGTGTGGCATCACAAGCTTCAACAACAAACACATAAAGTCAACGACATTTTGTAGGTTTAGGACACGCGTCATCAAAACCGCATTTTTCTCCTGACCCTAATCTTATAAATACTCTAGTTGAAAAAGATCAAAGGGTGGGCAAAAAATTTTCTTACATTAACAAATTTTCTATGAGAGTGATTTTCTTTCATTAGCAATCATTAGCAACTTTTGGTGAAGATTGACAAGAGAGCAAAAGAGGATTAGCAATCGTAAGAACCTTGAAGGCGATTGATAAGAACCTTTGATCAGAAACAACGTGTTAATAAATATTCTACTTTAGGTATAACTTCCTTGTGCCAAGATTGGCTAGAACAAGGTAGATCCACCTTTGCTCGTTTCATCTATAAATAGCTTTCTTGTTGTTGGCATAAGCTTCGCCTAAACAGAAGCCCACCTATAATCATTGACTTCAATGTATTTTGTTCATAAGTTAAATCCTAGATTTCGGGGTTGCACTCCTTATAAATTGGATCTCCAGTGTCTTACCTATACACATTTTGCAATTGCTTCAAGCTTATTTACATTGTTTTTGATTACCTTTGATATTAACGATATTATATCTCCGCATAAAAAAATTTTCACTCTGCCATCCGATCATTACAAAAGTTTTATTGATTAAGTCCTTGTTTGATCAACAAGACTGTTCAAGGCACCTCGGATTCATTTTCCCCTAGCACATTCCTTGCAGAAATCTAGGGTTGGAACTATGTACATGGAATTTCATTTGGTATTTCTAGTGGCCAATGTTTTCTATCATTACATTATAGTTGTCTTGCCTGCATTCTATACCCCACCTCGTGTGGTATAGACTAGTCGCCTCGACAATCCCTTTGGGATCCTGCGAGACATAAAACCTACCTAGTCACTAGTTAATTTTCTTATCTTATGATATTCTTGTACTCCTTCCACACCTTATCTTGCATTAGCATAGACTTGACACCCATCTATGGTTGTTTACGTGTCGTACAATGTAGATTGGTTGCCTCAACGATTCCTCTAGAACCCTACGAGACAATAAGACTTTCGATGGTGATTTAACTCGCATTTCCTTTTTACAGTAGTCCTGCATGCATTCTGCACCCTAGCTATCATAGGTGAAAATGTGACACCCTTTGAGGTTTTTCACGCCTTGTGTGATGTAGGTCAATTTCCTCGACGGTCCCTCCAGGATCCTGTGGGACATAAAGCCTTCTTGATCGTTTGTCAACTAAACTTACCTTATGGTAGTCTTGCATGTGCTCTGTACCTCATCATGCACAGGCATAGATGTGACACCATTTGTGTTTTTTTATGCTTTGTGTGGTACAGATCGGTCACCATGATGATTCCCTTAGAATCTAACAAGATGTAAAGCCACCTTTTATTACTTTTTTCAATCCTTCTGTTCTCTTGCACTTTTGCATTTTTTGCATAATCACTTTCTTAGCAATGTCTTCTGCCACCACCACTATTGATACCTTCAATGTGAAGGTGTCCTTCATGGTCCAAGGAACTACTAGTTCCAAAAAATGGCTGAATCCAATACAGGAAACACACCGGTCTCTCAGAATGCAAAACCGAGGACCTGAGGGACTGGCCCAGCAACACAAGCGTTATAGTTTCCTTTGTGCAAAGGTGAAGGCTAACCTGCCTTTGGATTTACATGAAATCAAAGAAAAACATAGCTTCAAGTTCACTTACTGCAACATGGAGGAATTCGTTCCTACCCCATGAAACACCACAAAATTCTGAGCTTAGCACTTTTCCAAAAAGAATCGAGCTAAGTCATGATGCTCCCCAGCATGACTAAAGCTTGAGGACCTCATAGAAAAATTCAAACAGAGTTAAACTAAGTAAGAAATGGTTCCTTGTGACCCATAGAAGACTAGAGTGGCATCTATCATCAAACTCAAAAAATCTTCAGCTCAAAATACTTGGTTTTCACTAAGTATGCATCCTGTACGCTAGCCTATACATGCCCAGCATATGGCCCAGCGTGCAGCAACTTTTGATTCTCAAAAACTCATCAAAATAGGCCATAATAAAAGGTTTATACTCCCCATGACCTTCTCTAAGGTCCCAAGAAGGTATTAGGCTCCTAACACTCAACTTTTGGATACCAAATGGGTCATTTAGTACCTACGCGCTGGCTCACATGCCCAGCGTGTACGCCCAGTCTGTATGCCCAACGTTTACGCTCAGTGTATGACTTCAAAGGTTACTCATAATAGGAACTTAAGAGAAATACTTTCATAAGGCATCAACTCTTAGAGATATGGAAATTATTAGGCATCATCATGGGCTCAAGAAAATCATGTTTTGACCTTGAAATCATGCACTTAAAAGTTCACAGCCTAAGCATGTACATCCTGCATGCCTAGCATGTACGCCCAGTGTGTCGCACCAAGGACAAGGTCAAACAAGCACTTTCAGGAAATTTTTTGATGCGGGGTTGATTCTCAAGACATGGGAATCTAGTATACATCATCACAAGCTCTATAAAATTCCATTTTTAGCATCAAAAGTATCATTTTTGGCCTGACACATTGGCATATATGCCAAACGTATACGCCTAGTGTACAACTAGCATGCACCTCAAAGATGAGCCCAAAACTCCGTAAAAAAAAGTCAAAATCAACTCTTGGATGACTTGGAGGACCATCAAGACTTAGGAATTAGTGTAAAAAACCCAACGTACAAAAGCTGATTCCTAAATTGCAGATTTCATGCTCACAGACTAGCCTATACGCCCAGCATGTGGCTAGCATGCTCAAGTTCAGGCCTCCCAAAACCTTATCAAATCAAGGAAAAATGAGCCAAAATTCAACACGAAACATCTTCAAAACATCAAGAATCTAGATCCATGGTCAAAAATATCTTTAGACATCAAAATATAGGTCAAAACCATTCCCTCTTTCCCACCTATTGTCTAGCGTATGGAGCGTATACGCCTAGCGTATGAGGGTATAGAAGCACGCCAAATGCCGAAACTCACACACTGAAAGCTCTATGGACATGCTAGGACACCCTAAAGCATAGAATTACATGATAAACCTAGAAATTGGATGCCAAAGCTTAAATCTATAGGCTAGAACAATGAAATTTGTTGTACAACGATCATTCATTCATTTTTTGTGGGCATGAAAGATCACACGCTGAGGATTTGCATGCCTAGCGTGTGAAATGGACAATGTTCACATTGTACACTTGTAAAATTTTATTCTTTCACATTTTTCAATGCCACACCTATCACTAGATTTATAAATTTTACCTCCTATAGCCAATCATCCCACTCCAGATCCAAATTCCATGCTCTAAGATCATATAAAAACCCCAATTTTTGACTAAATCGAGTTTTTTTCGGGGGGGGGGGCTGAAAAGTTGGTTATTTTCACACATAGAGTATGGGAGCATAGATCTCACATTCTGGGCATAAATCTTGCATGCTAAGCATACAACATTCATGCTATGCCTGCAGAAATTCCTAGTCATTGTCATCACCCATCCTCATCAACCGGGCCTATATGTCCGCCTTGTGTAGATCCAAAACTACATATAGACCAGTGCTTTGTACACACTCTTTTTCAATACATTTGATACATTTTCCCAAATTTAATTATATTTTACATCATTTTCTCTATTTACGCATGTTTACATTTTCTGTACGTTTTGTACTACTTTATATTTAGTTGTAGTTTACATAAAATCCAATGTGTTGTAGCGGCAAACGTTGGGTAAGTCCTTGTTTGATCCACATGCAGACCATCCAAGGCACTCTACCTTTGTCCATTTCTACCTTTCCCTCAAGCAAAGGCAGGGTCTGTTGTGCTTGGCTATGAATCTTTTGGTGCTCGTAATGTTCTAGCCTTGCACCGACGATTTTAGATGGTACAATTTCTAGCACTAGAAGGAGGGCCCTTCTTCAACATTTCTTAGATCTACTTTGATCTAGGCCTAATCTCTTTAGATCTACTACACCACCTTGTAGATCTACTCCTCATAGTTCTAGATCTACTCTTGGTTCCATCAGATCTACCTTCATCAGCTCTAGATCTGAGTTTTCCTCATCCAGATCTACAAGCTCTTAGCTAGATTTGCATGTTGTACTAGGTACACACTATGACTTAGCCTTTCCATTTGCAAATTTTTCATTCTTTTGGGATATACGCTACCTTATTCTTTCATTTTTATCTTAAAACACTTAGTTTTTCTTACTTATAAGGTTGCACACTATACTTCACCCTTGGTATACGCTGATCTTGATCGAGTACACACCATCAAACTAGGCCATCAGGGTAGACTTTATAGAGTTGTCCCCTGATTTCCATGAAGTATTTGATGTTGTGAAGAAACTGTTGTTTCTTCCTAAAGTCTAATTTCTGTGGAATTCATTGTGATGTAAGATAAGTGAGAATGCTGCTATACCAATTTACTTCCTTGGGTTGATTATTTATTACACCAGCAAAGAGGGTTTCATTAGGAAAATGGTTGGATACCACGTATTCGTCCTCTTTGTTGTCCCATCACAACCAAGATAGGTGATCGGCGATGACGTTCTCGGTGCCCTTGCAATCTACAATAGTTAAATTGAACTCCTGAAGAATCACTAGCCAACATATGATACGTGAGCTAACCATTGGCTTATTCATAAGGAACCTAATGGCACTATTGTCTATGTGTATATATACCTTGTAGTCCAATACATAGTGCCTAAATTTGTCTAGTGCGAACACAATAGCCATTAATTCTTTTTCTGTAGTTGTGTAGTAAATTTGTGCACCAGTAATACTTTTACTGGCACAATGGATGTAATAAGGTCATTTTTGTTCATCTAATTGTGTCAGTACAGCTCCTAAAGCATAATTGGATGCATCGGTCATGATATGGAATGGTCTGGACCAATCGGGTGCTTGTAGAATGGGGGTTTCCACAAGCCTCTGTTTAAGAGCTTGGAATGCTTGTTCACACTCCCTGGTCCATTCAAATGGTGCATCTTTCTTTCTTAATTCTACCAATGGTTTGGAAACTTTTGAAAAGTTTGTTATAAACCTCCTGTAGTAGCTAATGTGTCCAAGGAATGAACTCACGTCTTTAACAGTTTCTGGTTGTTGGGTAATTCCTTGGATGACTTTAATTTTTTCTGGGTCAACTTCGATTCCTAATTGTGAAATTTTTTGCCCCAACACAATGCCCTATTGAACCATCAAATGGCTCTTTTGCCAGTTGAGATTAAGGTTGGTTTCAACACATCGTTTCAATACTTGCTCTAACTGGTTAAGGGCTTGATCAAAGCTCATTCCATAGGTGGAGAAGTTGTCCATGAAGACTTCTACTCCATTGCCTATTTGTTGTTGAAAAATGCTTAGAACTAAGCATTGGAACATGGCAGGTGCATTACAGAAGCCAAAAGGCATTTTTTTGTATGCGAACATTCCCCAAGGATTGGTGAACATTTTTTTGGCTTCGTTTTTTAGTACAATGTGTATTTGGTTGTACCTGCTATATCCATCTAGAAAACTTAAATAGCCATGCCCTGCTATAGTGTCTAAGACTTGGTCCACAAATGGCAGTGGGAAGTGGTCTTTTAATGTTGCCATATTTAATAGCCTAAAATCTATACATACCCTCCATTTACCTCCATTTTTTGGTATGATGACAAGAGGGCTAACTCCTTCACTGTCAGCGATAGGGTAAATGAACCCAGCCTTGAGAAGTTGTTCTAGTTCTTCTTTAACAATTTGTTTTAGTTTCGGGTTCAATCGCCTCTAGGGTTGTTTGCAAGGTTTGATAGAAGGATCTGTATCAATCCTATGTTCGCATATCTAAGGATCTATTCCGGTTAGTTCAGGATATGACCAAGCAAAGGCGACTGACCACCTGTTTATCACCCTTAGCAAACTTTCTTTTTGCGTGGCTATGAGCTTTGCGTTCATGATCACCGGTTTTCCATTTTTGAGGTTCACGTATTCCAGATCAGTGGGTAATGGTATTAACTCTAGGGGCTCTTGTTTAAACTCCTCAGGAATCTCCAACTTCCCCCAATTAATATTTTTGGAGTTAAGGGCTAGAAGTTGGCAACAAACTTGCTCCCATATGTCTGCGCTCTTAAGGTAAGCACTAGTTATTCCCTCAGCTAGTTCCATGTAGGTAGTTGGGTTGCTATCATTATTAACCATTAGCCACTGGGCATCTTCTCGTTGTGTGGCTATTACATATAGGCATTTTTGTATATTAATGTCTTGTGCACACCGATTGCATGCAGGCAATGTTAAACTTTGCATTACCCATGATTTCTACACGCAATGACATCCTGTGTCACTATATGCGATGCATAGAACTCTTTTCCTCTCAATTTCCCCAAACGTATTTTTCTTGGATATTTCTAGGGAAAGGTTACAAATTCCTAAGCAGGCATCGATTGTACTTAGCCATGCCCTTCCCATGATAATTGGGAAATCCCCTTCGTTGTTGTTCACTTTAATCACTAGAAAGTTAGCTAGGTAGGACCAACCACACACCATGGTAATAACATCCTCCACCAATCCCAAGGGAATGGTGATGGACTGGTTTGCCAGCTCTAGTTGGATATTGCTCTTCTTAAGTTGTGGCAGGTTCTAAGCGTGATACATCTTTTATGAAATTAAGTTGACTCCGGAACCTGAGTCAAGAAGAGCTCGATGTGGTGCATTTCCAATGATCTGCAAATAAATAAATGGACTCCTAGGGTCAGTTAGTTTCGTAGGAAGGTGACCTACCTTGGTCCAGTCAGTTACGGTATGTGTTAGCAGGACCGTATGCGTTACACTCCTTTGGACTGAAGGGTTCTCCGAAGCGTTAGTGGTTAGAGGCCTATACATGTACTCATACGCTTGTTTTTGCAAGAGTTTGTATTGGCTCCTAGTTCTAATAAAAGGTCTCTTCTTTGTAAATTTGTCTCCAGAACTAGCACCCAGTTGGATATTTACATGCTGAATATTTATAACTCTTGCGGCATTATGTTGCTACGGTTGGGTAGGCAATTCCCCTTGCATTGTTGGAATAGGTTGTATAGGAACTACTAGAGGAAGAGGTGTAGGTGGAGTTAGAGGATGGACTAAATGTAAGATGTCTCCTGGAGGAGAAGGAATCCTTCTGAAGTACTCTCGAGCTTGTTAGTGACATTGAGGAGTAGTGTGACCCATAGACTCACCTAGAGAAATCGGCTGCTGCATATAATAACCGTAAGGATTAGGCTGCCAGTAAGGTTATTGATGTGTTGGCGTTGGCATCCCCCATGACTATGGGTATTGCCACTGCTGATGTTGTCCAATGGGCTATGGAGGTGTTCCACTTGGATAATATGTCAAGGGTTGCTGGAACTACCTTGGGTTACCTTGTGGGTAAGGTAACCTTTGGGGTGTTTGCCGTTGATTAAATCTTGGATTTAATGCATACATCCCAGACTCATGCAGATGTGAGATAATTGGGTAACATCCCTTAGGATGGTCATAGTAGCAAACCTCACATCCACTATCATCATCTGAATTAGAATTTACATCCTCATCAGGGATAGGAATTTTTCCATTACCTTTGTTATGTGTAGGGCTTAAGTTTCTCTAGTTAGTTTTACCTTTGTCACTACCTTGCTCTACCTTAGACTCTTCTACAATTTTCAAGACTATTTCTATTCATGAGTCTAAGGAATCCCACATTTGGTCTACCTTAGCCGATACCTCGATTGTTAACTTTTGGATCGGCATGATTTTTTGGTTCACCAACTCTTCGAGTGGTGACTCATCCTCCTCATCACAAAATTTCACTCCCTTCTTGCGAAGGGAGGGATCCCGGTTGTATTCTTCCACACTTTCTCTCTTCCGTAGCTCACCCTCTTCTTGTGCTACTTGTTCCAACAAACTTTCAACTTCATGGGCCCTTAGCAGGGAAAGTCTCCCTTGGGCGTAAGTCCCAAGAGTTCTTCTCATTTCATTTCGTAGCCCATCCACGATGTGGTGAAGTTGATCCCACTTAGCATATCCATGGCCCAGGCAACGATGTAGTAGTGTATAGTAATGGGCCATGGCAACATCTAAGGGTTCATAAGCACCTTGTTTCCAGCCTTGGATCTGCTTACGCAAGTTGGACACTCTGGAGTACATTTGATATTTGTTTTTGAACAATTCAAGCATTGTACTCCACCTCCTGATGGTTTCTAGTTCTAAGGACCAGTACTAGCTCTCTGCTTCTTTGATGAGTGGCCTTGGGAAAAACTTGAGTTTCTGCCACTCATTATCTATGTTCTGCAAGGCACAGGCATCATGGAATTCCTGTAAATGATGTTGAGGATCAGTGTTGTATCTCCCTTCAAAATGTGGGATATTATTTATGTCCAAATGCTTGATCCTACTATCTTTTAAGTGCCTTGTGGGGATCCTAACTACCTCTGTGATGTCTAGCATGCTTCAGGTTGCAAGTAGGGCTTCTCATGATCGTCTCTTTCATGACGTCTGTGATGTCTTCATGGTGGTTCCCTACTCTCCCTACGTCCTTGCCCTTGTCCTTACTCCTCTCGACCTTCTTGTTGAGGTATTTTATCTTCTTTTTTGCTTTTACCCTCTCTGTTATGCTCACAATGACTGTGCCCAGATGTGGAAGGAGAGTGTGAGTGGTGACGTGAAGGAGAAGAGGAATGGGATCCATCACCATGGTGATGTTTCTTATCTTTTCTTCGGCTACTTCGGCCCTAATCATTATAACAATCTAAATGTCCATCCTTAGTGTGAGTGGTTGTTCCTGCCGTGAACAGTTGGTGCTCATGGGGAATAGAGCCTGTAGCATGTACAGTTGATCAAAGGCCCTGATGCCTTACCTCTTCACCATTGTGAGGAGGAGGAACATCATTTTCTAAGAAACCCATTGTGAGGGGTTCCTTGTTTCCTATTTCACTAAGGACATGGGCGAACTTGTCCTTCAACAATGAATGTTGGCTCTCTTGCCTTTCATCCCAGATACGTTGGGCATTTATGGGATGATAATCCCTTGTGTCATGGTCATCCAGAACGTATTCCGCAAACAGTTCTTGCATGCCAATCTGTGCTAAGGCACGGAAAAGCATGTCAGGGGTTGCTCGATCTAGGGGTAACACAATGTTACCTTGCAGATCTCTCCACCGCAACTATTTGTCTTGATGGAGAATAAAGGTAAATTTGCAAATATACTCATTGGGATGGGTATAAACTATCTTATACTATTTAGGACTTGGCTGATTTGGGTTATGCATATGATTCTGACTGTCTTCTGTATTTTCCGTAGGTGAATTGATTGTGTGAGAATAAGCAATTCTTTATGGGTGTGTTGTTTAAAGTTATTTGTGTTCTTAATTAACTGATTAACCTAAAGGTTCGTTAGAGCTCACAACGATGTGAGTGATATCCCTTATGTTCTAATTGGCGTAAAAACACTTAGTCCTCGACAACGGCGCCAATGATGAGTGGCGAGGTACCCCTACACTCAACCATATGAATAGGAGCATGTACGTGCGATCCAGTCGAACTCCACAAACTAAATGCCTTAACGCCATAAGAAACACTTGGGGTTAATCGTTCGTTGTCTTCCCAGGCTTGCTTGTATGTGTCATGGTGTATGGTTAAGCAAGTCTGAGGTATATGATTTTTTTGATGTTTTTCGGTTTATCTCCTAAGCTACGGGGGAGAAGGGTTGAGAGGCCAACTAACTCTAACTATAGCACTAAGTCCTAGCATCATCATCTATTCCCACTTACTGTACCTGAACTGTGCAACCATGGCTACCAAACGCCACATGTAACGAACGTGCTCGAAGCGGTCGTACTGAGGCACTTAACTAACCTAAGTGTGATAAGCAGCCGATTCCTTAACTAGCCATACACATCCGTAGATGCTCATAATCAAGTTGTGCTTGTCCCACATTCTAGGAGGAAAGGGTGAGAGAATCTACTCGGGATGAGTAGCTGATTCCTTGGCTAGCCGTACACGTTCTTCAATGCTCGTAACCAAGTCGTACTCATGCCACGTTACTAGGAAAGCAGTGAATAACATTAATTAAACCTATCCATGCACTGCAAGGTTTATCCACAAGGTTAGTCTTTATTTCCATACACAACTTGCATTCAAGTACAAAGCTACTTGAATAAAGAACCATTCACTTGGGGGACTCCTACTGCAGGCACATGGAAAATATTCTATCTCTAGGGTGATCAATCTGCCAGAGCTTTGCTACTTTACGCCTAGGATGAGAAATGAGGGGAGTGGCGCCTCTTATTTATAGATATGGAAGCGGACCGCGATATCGCGTACACGATATCGTAGGGAAAGACGTGATATCGCAGGGGATGCGATATCGCGTTGACCGCGATATCGCAGCTTGTGCAATCTGCATCTCATTAGTGTGTAAACACTCATATTCATATGGTTGAGGGTAGGGGTACCTCACTACTTATCATTGGATCCATTTCTATTTAGATTAGTTATATCATACAAGATCACTATAACAAGTATTAATGATATATTCTTTATAAAAGAAATTAAATTCAATTCAATTAATTCAAACACAGTTCACAACAATGTCTCTCTCACAAGACTATGATAATGCAACAACTAGTAAGGAAACTCATTGGAGAACCAACAAATTATATGATAATGAAGATAATGTTTGGACTACCCAATTTGATGTAGGGGTCTCTTATGAGCATCAATGCAAACAACATCATCCTAGCTCACAACTGCATACCATACCTAGTGATGATGAACCCTTACTGGCCACTACAAGCTTAATGAAAATACAAGAGGTTGTTTGAATACCCTATAGGCATCGTAAGGAAATTTGTCTACCCATGCTTGATTTAAACAACTTTCTCAAGTTTCCAAGAGGCTATGATTCAGATCTGCAACAACATTTACAAGCCTTCTATGATGCCTGTACATTGAACAATATTGATAATGGGTGGAAAACACTTAAGCTCTTTCCTTTGATACTCGTTGGCCAAGCAAAAGTATGGTATAGGTCATTAAAACCAAAATCAATTCAATGTTGACTGACAATAGTAGAACTCTTGAATGAAAGATATCAAACCTATGCGAGAGTGTCAACCTTGAGGAGACAAATCCAAGAATGGAAACAAGTGCAACATGAACCCTTGGACATGGCCTTAGAAAGATATTATGCACTATTAAATAATTGCCCAATGCATGGTTTCTCTGAGTAAAGGATAATGTACCATATCATAGATGGCCTTCATAATCAAACAAATGAGATCCTAGGGATGTACACCCGAGGTCAACTATATGATCTATGAACCCATCAATTCCGAGACCTTATTAAGTTGGTAGCAAAAGAAGAAGGAGAAATATCCAAATGGGAGAATATTGAAAGTTCTCAACAGGACCAAAATCTTAGCTTAACAAGGATCCATGATCATGAATAGGAGAAATCAACTCACTTCAAGGAGGTGGAATCATCTTTGCCAATCCTGCAATCACTAGATGAAATTGAGGCAAAGATCAATAAGATGATGGATTGGGTACATGAAAGATGTGGACAATATGCCAACATTATTAGAGGAAGAACTATGCCAAATCGAGAAATAGGATAGGACACCACGCGACAATCAAAACAAATGGTAGAAGATAATAAGAATAAGAACTCAACTACAAATTTCACATATCAATGTAACATCTATCTATATGATCACCCCAAAGGCCAATGTCTAGTTTTGTCACATTTACATGAGCATTGGGGAGGAATGTTACATCCATATTTCCTATAGAAATATCAAGTTCAACCACAATGGCAAAAACCTCAGTCGTGGGGGTGGCCACTGCCAATTAGACCATACCCTTCATATGTCCCAACACCAAATTCTTATTATGTTCAACACCCTACTTCTCCAATGGGATCAGCATCCTCTACCTCACCTCATCGTTATCATTCTCCCAAGTACTATCCACCCATGTCATCTCCAACAAGATCACCACCTCATGTGTCTTACACTTCTCCTCAACCTCAATATTCTCATACTTCACCCCCTTCTACATCACCACCAACTATGCCAAAATATTTTGCACCACAACAACAACCTACAAACATTACTTGTGTTGCTACTTTTAACAATAGTGGAGGTTCTTCACAACATCAAAGGCATCCCTTCTTTGGACATGACTGTTGAAAGGGACACCATAGTTCAAAAATGATTGCATCCACGAACTCAACAAAAGTTTAGCACTGTTATTCTTCTTGTTCCTCGAACCTAATGCCTCTTGTTACTCTATCTAGGCCAACAATTAACACTCCAACAACCATGAAGCCTAATGAATATTGTCACATGGGGAGACATGTCAATCCTTGCATACCATCTTACGATCACAAATACCATAGTGGATCAACTCCTTATAAATTAACCACATCTTATAACTTGCCCCACTATGTCAACTCTAATCAAGTGTGTGAACCCCAATGGGGTAAGTATGACCAAGTCCTAATATTTCCAACATGCAAGGATCCCCACCTTCCATTTATTAATTCTAGCCATGCTCAATCGTTTATCTATGGGGGTATCCTCCATTCTAACAACATAGAATTAATAAATATTTTTTTGTTTCTTTAATTTTTCAACTTTTCTTTTCTAGTTTTTCACCTTTTAATTTATTGTTTTGTCCTTTTCTCTTTTTATCATTTTATGCGTAACCTCATATACAAATAAAATAATCATGTGGATCGTTGGTTGAGGTGTTGTTTTATGTTATCAAGTCTCAGGTGATTAATTATTTGAATAGATAACCCACCACTTCCACCCAACCATTCTATTAATAAGAGGTTCTACTCTAGGTATGATGATATTATTAACATCATTAAAACTTAAAGTAAATTTGTGCTCATTATGCCCAAAGTGAAAAATGATGGACTAAGAGGGAATGGCTAGGGTGTGACATCAAGGGAACTTGTAGATTCTCTTTGGTGACATTTATAGGTGCTATCATGCATCTTGTTTTACTAAGATCCTTGTAGATCTAGCAAAAAATGGGAGTAAGAGTATTAAAGGCACCCAATAAATAACCTAACACTATTCTAGGGGACCCTAGTTGAAAGACATGCATCCATGCCTGAAGGTAGGTGGCTTCTCTAGATTAATATTACTCCAAACAAAAGAGAGAGAAAAAGAAGAAGAGAGTGTGCCAAAGTGGCCAAACAAAAAGTATGCTGCAAAGAAATTCTAAGTCACTCCTCCCTTGCACAAAATGCCAAGTGATCGTATGCCTTGTTGTCATGGTCCTCTTATGGTTGTTCATTATTGGATGAAACAATGCGATGTCACTGATAAGAGGAATGGACTTGGTCTTGATTTTGGAGCGATGGGCTAATTACACATTAATCATGCCCTACACTCAAGATTCAATGTGCCATGAGTTAGTTACCTCACATCCCAATCTCTACAATTCCTTCTCTGATTCATTCTCATTGTTCATGTATTTGTTACCTGTGTCTTGTGTAGCATTGACTTCATACCTCATCACGGTGGTATCTACATGTGTGTGTTTGTTGCATCGGTATAGATTACATTTAACCATTCTAGTACCTACAAACATTTTAAGGTGTGGTTGCACAAGGGCATTATAGGTTGGAACCTACTTTGGGGAGGACCCACTTGCGTGACTTTTGTAATTTGTAGTTGTTGCACACCACCACATCATCTTATCCCCTCCAAGTACTTCATTGCCAAATCTCTTCTTTTCTTTGTCATAATTTTATCAAACGTTCCTCAAACCACGTCTGACATTAAACTTCTAGGGCAACTTCCTTGAAAAAATTTCTAACTCTAAAATCACACTAAGTGAAGAGTTTAACACTTATTAAAGAAAATGAGTAAGGTATGAAATCATTGAACTTTTTTCTTAATAGCCTTACTAACAATTGATCTTTGTGTGATCATAGATGGCCCCTAAAAGAAGATAATAAGGAGAACCTTCTCAAGGTGCAACTGAACAACCTGGGGGAGGTAGAGACCAAGGACCTCATGCAGAACATGTAGAGAAAAAGGAAATCATTTAGCACCCATAATGAAACTCTTACTACTACATAATCTATCCAAGCAAAGGGAGGAGAGGTCAGGGCCCAAGCCTATGAATTGGAATGATGGATATTTGCAGCATGGCATGTCAAGGCCAATCAAATGTTCTTGTAGCTACCATGTCCATGAAAAGTACCAACTCCATCAAACATTGGAACATCAGCATAGATGGCTCATAATCCTCAAATAGAAAAGGAGAAATGTTAGGTGCTTCTTCAATGGTATCAATCTTAGAAGCCTGATGCATAGGACAAGGGAAAGGCACCCATGGGGGAGCCACTACCACCAAGACCCACATGAGTTCCAACAAAGTTTTGTAATTCTGTTTCTATGTCCCAATTTTATTTTTGTCATATCTGCTCTAGCATGAATAAATTTTTGGTCAATCAATAATCCCATACCTATCCACTGTGTAATCAATTGAGCTTGTTCCTCAGTTTCTTTGACTCAAGGACAAGTTGTTATTAAGTTGTGGGGGTATGATGAATCATGGTTAACCAGGCCCCATATACTAGGCCCCATATACTAAGCCTGTTGCATATACTAGACCCCATATACATGGCCTCGTATACACAATGTCTATTCTAGCCTATAAATAAGCTCACACCCACCGTGCTTAGGCATCTTAGGAATTAGTTGTGGTCAAACTCTTGTAGTTTGTTCTTGCAAGAGTTAGAATATTTTCCCAGTGCATGTCTATAGTGTGATGCTTGTAATTGTATGGAACCTTTATTTGAGTGTGATGTACTTGGACACACACATGATTGGCAATAAAGATCGACATTACTTCATCATTATAGAATTCACTTAGTTAAATTATTTAATTGTTATTGTTAATTTTTATTATTATTTATTCTTTTCCTAGTAAATATTTCTTTACCATCATTTACTATTCTTGTTGTTAACTGTGGAATGAGTACGACCTAATCACGAGCATATAAGTGTGACTACTTGGTAACCCAATAGCGTACCTAGGATCTATGCTTGGTAATCCCAGTAGTAGTCATGCACGAGGTCCAAGATGTGTACAGATGATTAAGGAATGGATGCTCATCACACTTAGGCTAGCTTAGACTTCATTTCCTACTACTTATTAGTTTAATCAAGATTATTTTCCATTGTCTCTAGGAGTAGCATTAGTTTAGGATCACATCATATGCCTCACTCTGGACTAAACCATACGTGACAAACAAAATACTAGTCCATGTGGGAAGACAGTGAACTGCGATCAACGTGTAACGATTTAGATACCACAACTAGCCTGTCCATGGAGTTCAACTAGATTGTGCATGAACACTCGTATTCATATGGTTGAGTGTACGGATACCTCGTCACTCATCAATGATGCTATGAAAAAAAAAACTTGCATCCAACTTTAACTTTTAGGCTAATATGAATCATGGGATCATTCATATTCAGTCTTCTTATAGAGACTTTATATTGGTCTCTATACCAAGATGATAGTTTAGATATCTCATCCTTTACTCACTAATCTACATGTGCCAAAGGATGATTGTTTATGTGAGTAAACCAATCAAGCCTAATGACATACTCATATGATCCACATACATATACTTACACGACATATGAAAATGGAACTATGTGGATAAATGAAAAATTCCTCAATACATGATATAAGAAATGATTACTCATACATGCAATCAAATTCTATGTAGCCCCAAGGCTTCAATATGAGCCATAAATACATCTCTAGGAATGGGTTTAGTTAAAGGATATGCTATCATATGACTTGTATAAATGTGTTGTAGGATCACTTCCTCCTTCATGATTATTTCTCAAATAAACTTATATTTTATATTAATGTGCTTTATCTTGTCATGGTACTTAGGATCCTTCAAATATGCAACTATTGCCATGCTATCATAATGGATTTTCATGAGTCCTAATGTATCTCTAATTATTCCAAGTGCTTGAAGGTAGCTCCTCAACTAAATGGGTTCTTGAATTTTTGTTGAACATGAAACAAACTTTGCCTTCATGGAGGATAGGACTACACAAGTTTTCTTCTTTTTACTCTAAGATATGATGCCATAGTTTAACAAGAAATCATATCCTAATGTTGATTTGCATTCATCTAGGTCATTGCCCCAATCAGCATCACTACAATCCACAAATCACAAATCTGATCCTTGATAATAAGGCATATAGTCCATAATCCTCTTTAAAATCCTATCAATTACTTTTCAATATGCAGATCTAGCATTTGACTGATAACAACTAACCAACCCTACTACAAAGCATATGTTAAGTAAAGTGCATATAATTGTATACATTAAGCTCCTAATTGCAGTAACATATAACACACAAATCATTTTCTTCTTGTCGATGAGAATTTTTAGGTATTGATTAAGGGTCAAATTCTCACCTTTAGCAATGGCGGTATCAATGGATTTGCAATTATTCATTTTGAATTTCTCAAGAATTTTATATAGGTAGATATCTTTTGAAAGGCCAAGAAGTCTTATTGAACTTTTACAACAAGCAAAAAATATTTTTCACCCATCTTCTTCATTTCAAAGTTTAAGGACAATCACCTTTTTATGGTGATCACCATCTCTTTATCATTATTGACTAGTAAAATATCATCAACATATAAGAAAATAATAATAACAATTTTATTGAATCTCTTAACATATATCCAATGATTTTATTCAATTATTGTAAGCTCATTAGTACTTATGGTATGATGAAATCTAAATACCACTATATGGATGAATATTTTAATTCATAAATGGATCATTAGAGTTTGCAAACCTTGTGATCATAACATTTCACTATGAATCTATGGGGTTACATCATATAAATTTTTTCATCTAGTTCTCCATAGAGAAATGTAGTCTTAACACCCATTTGGTAAAGCTCCAAATTAATATATGCAACTATAGATAGAATGAGATGAAAAGAACCAAATATTACTATTAGTGTGAAGGTTTCTTCATAATCTATACCCTCCTATTGGGTATACTCCTTTGCTACAAGGAATGTCTTATGTTTTTTAACGAAACCATCTTCCTTGCACATAATATTTAAGATATATTTACTTCCAATGGTCTTATGCCCAAGTGAAAGGCCAACCAAGTCCCACACATGATTGGTCTTCAAAGAATCCATCTCTTTCATCATAGCATTCAACCATTTGTTACTAGCAAGTGATGATAGAGCATCATAATCTTTATGTAGCTCATCATCATGCATGTGCATCACAAGTACCTTCTTTTTTTTTTTGAATTTCAAAATAATGACAAGAGATGCTTATGTGATTGCTCTTGCATAGCTAGTATTCTTGGGAGGTTTCACTTTGTGAATGTGATTTAGTAATGAATAAGTCATTCCCACTATCCCTAGGAAATTAAGGAATCTCTTTCTTAGTTTTTCTTAGCTTGATAATAGCAACAAAATTAGGATCATATACTTCATAAATGATAACATCTTTATCTATTTCTCTCTCTAAAGAAAATCCTCCTTCTGAAACTCAACATCCCTTAATTCTATCTTAGTTACACTTTCATCTCGTAGTTCTCCAATGAACTCATATCCCTTAGAGTAGGGTACCTTATAAATACACTTTTTTCCTTTTGGACCTAGCTTCCTAAATCTATGAGAATTATTAGGTAGATGGGCATCAAATCACGAATGTAATAAATTATCTAGACTTGGCTTTCTACCAATCCATAATTCATATGGATTAGAATATATTGATTTACTTGGAACAAGATTAAAGATGTAGGTTGCAATCAATAGTGCATATCCCAAAAAACTAATGAAAATATTTCCCTATATCATCATCGATCTTATCACATTCAGTAAGGTATGAATTCTCCTCTCAACATCATCATTCTATTGAGAAGTTTCATGAATCATTGAATATCTAATGATTTCTTTCTCATCACACAATCCTTTAAACTATTCTAGTAGATATTCATGTCCACGATTGTTCCTCAAGATTTTAATTGTTTTATATATATTCATGTACTTTCTAGAGCATTCTATTACCTCAAATATATGAGAAACCAAAAAGATATGATCGTAACATGTGTAATAATCTATAAATATGATGAAGTAGGAGGTGCCATGAATTACCTTAACATTCATTAATCCATAGATGTTAGAATGGATTAACTATAATGGAACATCAGCCATCATGACTTTACCAAATGATTTTCTAGTTTATTTTCTTGTTACAAAATGCTCATACTTTAGTAGAGTGAATTTAGTGAGTGGTCCTAATAAGCCAACTCTAGCTAACCTTATCACTTTATTATTTAATATAACCTAACCTAGTATGCCATAAAATGAAATTATCACCAACATTATCAATAGAAGTAAAGAATGAAAAAGAACCATCTTCTTTATTAGGATATTTAATATCCAACGTAAGGAAACCATCATCAACAAAACCATATTCATAATAAATTAATTCTAGATGAATCATAACAAAATGATCTTTAAACATAAAACTAAAACCTAGTTTTAATGAAGTAGTAGTAAAAAGAAAATTCTGTCAAATTTCTAATGCATAAAAAACATCATGGAAATATAGAATGTGATCCCATCATAGTTTATAGGTACATCTATGCTAGAGGTATTTTCCATGTCTATCTTTATGCTCCCTACAAGAATTCAACAGTACTCAAAAAAGTTGACCTAATCTCTTGCTACATGGTCTATTGCTCTTGGTTTTATAATCCACATGGAAAAAGCTTTGACAACATAAATACCAAATGATACAAAATAATCATTGCAAAAAAATAGGAAAAGAAAATACTTTATTAGGCTCAATTCATTCACAAGAAAAGTATCCTTGACTACCATAGTTAAAATAAGTCATCTTTGATTTTCCTTTCTTGCCTTCTTTTTTTCCTTCTCCTTTTCTTAGCCTCCTTAGTCTTCTTTGCGGGAGGCTCTTGTTGAGAGGAGTTTCCATGAGTTCTTTCTCTCTAAGTTTAAGTAGATTTTTAGATATTAGACTCAACATCATATACATTGGAGGTCTTAACAACTGTGAAGCATTCCTCCTTAAGTTCCAAATAATGCACAATGTATTTAAATATTTTTACATTTTCATTGTGCATCTTGTTAACCTACATGTATTTTCAAAAGTTCATTAATGAATGGATAACTTCTTGTACCTATTATTTAGATATGATACTATTTCAAATGTTAGATATCAATAGTAGAATAAAATTTCTTTGATCATGTTGTGACAAAAATTTCAACTTCTATGAAGTTAATTTAAACCACCACAAGTAGTAGACTACAAGTTGCAAGAAGGTCATCATTTATGATACCCTGAGTCATAATGGTTGACCATGAGTCATGATTAAGTCATGTTATTATACCACAAGCTCTTCACATATCATGGTCTACAAGAACAAAGAGAAAATGAACTTTATCAACACCATGGGTTGGGACATGAGTCATGGTCAAGGCATGGTAAACAATCTAGCCTCCATGATACCTCCTTGCATATTAAATTTGTCACATGAGTAGAGCACAAGTCATGGTAAGGTTATGATTTCTCATCATGAGTTGTGGTTGCCTACCAAAAGTCATGGTGAGGTTGTGGTTGTCTACAACTACATGTGTTTACCATGAGTCATGGTAAACTCCTACTAAAGTTGTGTGATTCTTTAGAAAATATAAAATGATGTTGAAGCACAATTTTGAACATAATCTATGAAAATTTGAGGCTTAAAACTTAGAAACAAATATTAAAGAAATGTTCTATAACCTCCAAACATGGTGAGCCAAGCTTGAATTAGAAGATAAATATGAATTAAATCTTGAATTTAACTTATGTGTACAACATGTACAAAACCATCATAAACATATACAAGATTTTAAGTTTGCAGTAAAATAACTTTAAATGATCTTAGAAACATGAAACAAACATAAGGAAAGACTCTCCCAAGCTAAAGAACCTTAGAACAAGCACATGCAAAGATATTTATGTGCTTTTACATGAAATTAACATGGAAGGGAGTGAAACCCATGAACATGAACATGAAAATAGAGAGAAATTTACTTGAACCTACAAACATGGAGTGAATCCGTTGTATTAAAGTATAAAACCACTTCTAAATTCTTCAAATATTCACTAGATATATAAGGAAACATATATTTAATATTAGAAACTTGAGAGAACTTGAAATTGAGATATGCATATAAGAAACATATGAGAATGCATGAAGTTATAAAAATTTATTAAACAAAAACTTGCAAGAACTTGGAAGAAGAACCCATGAGAAGAGATTCACTTCTCAAATTGAGAGGGTCATGCTATAATAATGCAACAAAAGAGAAAATGGAAAGCTAAGAGAGCTTCTCCAAGAACATAAATCTTACACAGGAACACTCAAGAAATAAAGGAAGGGAGAGGTTCTATTTAATTCAACTCAAATGCAAAAGCAAGACAAGTTACAATGCAAGGGATTCATCGTTATTTATACTTTTTATTTTGGGGGATTTTACCTCTTGAAGCATGGGGCACACATGAAGGGTCTTGACTCCTTCTTGTTCAATCCCTTATCTTCTAAGACCTAAGGGGAAAAATTCTCAAGGAATCTTCATCATAACCAAGTGCAATAACCAAATATCCAAAAAGCTTCTTTACCCAAATTATCTTATCAGTCCAAGGGACATGAGTATAAATTTATACAATCTAGATAACAAATTATATCAAGGTTCTCCCACTAAGCTAAAGGGTTAAATCATAATACATCCCAAAAGAATAAATTATATTAAATGATTATACATCGAAAAATAATGAATTACAACCATAATAGAAGAAATAAACTTCCACTTGGCCAAGGGGTTAAATGTGATATAATAATAATAATAATGCTCATGTCCCATATGAGGCCTAAAAATAATAATATAAATAATGCATAAAAGCTAAAAACTTTAATACAGACTCTAAATACTAGAATATATATATACACACAAAGTAACCACAAAGAGAACTTAACATTGTAAAAGTAAAAATTAACATTAAAAAAAATAACGTAACATTGAGGTGAAACATTTATTCCAGAAAGGAAAAAGCGCTATGTTTCTTTAAAAGAAACGATTATTTCACCATTCCATGAACAACATCATGTTTGTTGGTGGAAAAATTATTTCTTCATGGAAAGAATTCATTCACCAGTTGAAGTAAAAAATCAATGCTAATCTAGCATTTATGAATACTACCAAGCCTAACTAGAGGTGTCTATATCAACAATTTCTTCACAAGTCACTATGCAATCAATTTCCTATCTGAATTTTCAGGCCACAACCCTAATTTGCTATCAGGTTTTGCAACATGCTCTCAGTGGCCAAATTCATGGCATAATTTGTGAGAATCATCTATGGCAATATTAGCATGCACACTGTATTACATAGGTAGTGAAGGTGTCAGTAAATAGAAAAGCTAACAAAGACCATGCGATGCTGTGGTAATTGAAGGCGCCACTTTTCCACAGGAAAATATAGACCATATAACTATGATACCAATGAAGATTAACATTATGGATTTTCCGATTGTTAGAATTAGTGAAGGTGTAACGGAAGAAGAGGAAACTATGGAGTAGCAAGAACAAAGGCAACAAGTAGCAATGAACAGCTACAGGTGCAAAATGCTAAGAGTTGCGGCAAATGGAAAATGGGTCAGCAGCAGGGTTGCTGCCGCAGTGGCGATAACAAGCAAACACTGAAACTGCGACACGAGGTGCGGCAAAGCCATGGAAAGACAAGTGATGGCTGAGCAAAGGATAGTGGTTGTTGCAACATGAAAGAATAAAAGAGAAATTTAGAGACCCAGCTACAAAGAGTTGATGTTTGTTTTCAACATGGAAGTGCAAAATTAGTAAGCAACTAGCAACCGAAGGTACAAAGCATCAATCTTATAGGTTCTTCACAGTGGGATAACTGGAGGAATGGAATGTATGGAAAAGTGATCTATTGCTACTATAACAGCAAATACTCCAGTTGGTAATGGTAACCACTATTGTCCGTTACGACATGCCTTGATCATAGGCATTAGATGTGCTATAATGCACATGAATCCAACAATGATGCAGGTTGATGGTTGTATTGCCTTACAGTTTTTACTAAAGTCAAAATTTTAAAAAATCAAGAAAACTATTTATCATTTCCTATATAAGTCTATATCAAATTAAGTGATATAGTAACCATAAAATTAGAATTTTTACTTAAGACCCTGAATCTATCCATCCAACTAATTTCAAAATTTCTTTTACTTAAGTTTTTTATTCTTTTTATAATGTAGTGCTACCTAAAAAAATTGAACCTATGACGTGGGGCTACTAGGTCAAGATCCTTATTATATCAAACCAAGTAATATAGTAAATGCAAAAACTTTCTATATCACATCTCATTACAAGTTTTCTATTGCTGAAAATTAATATATACACACACACACACATACATCCAAGCAAATATATGGTTATCAATGACATCTTTCTCTAATATTTACCAATTTTTAAAATGAAAAAATTTAATTTTGGCTTGTATTTTAGTGGAAAACTACCCAAAAACAAGAAAATGAGTAGCAAACTCACACATTGTATAGCATTAAGTTATAAAGTTCTACTAAACTTACGTGTAGGATATATGTCCAAGAGGTACATATAGTTATCTGATTTGTGTTCCAACTCCCATGGGTTCTACATGTGCAAACAAAGGATGTATAAGTTTTCTCTATTATGTTATGAATGCATAACATCAACACTCTAGCCATGATGCTCTTTGTCATATTTTCATTCTTGAATAGTGTAATTTTGTAATTATTGTAAGAAGATCCATAATGAAAGGGTGCATTGTAACTACAAGTATGTCTCTTGATGAAAAATTTTGGAGTTTGACTTGAGATATTTATGCTAGTAGCTTAAATGTCAAGCTAGCATGGATGTAATTGCAATTAATAATGATGAGATGAAATGAAACAAAACAAAATTGACCATCTTCAAGGGATAGATGTTAAAGGAAGACAACCCTAAGAACCTTCAAAGCATTACCTATATATACTTACCTATTCTTTCCTAATTTTTACATTTATAAAGTTTCATTTCATTTTTCCTTCTACATTTTCTTGTGTTATTTCCAATACATAATGTTAAATATAATAATATATTTAATGTTTTGTGTGGCATCTAAAAATAGGATATCATAATTGGTATCATAGTAAACTATGACTTGAGTAGATTAGAATTAATGGAAAACCACAATATAGAACATATTACAATCCTAAGAATGAATCATGATCTATGATGAATCAGAATCTATGAGCAAACTAAGAACCAAGGGGAGACATGACCCAAGAATGAACAACAACTTAGGATGTGAAAACATGTTCTCATAGAAAGATAATGTTACATCTTGTGTTTCAAATTCTTCACCTTGGTTTTATTAATTATTATTTAACATATACTATGGATAGCTTTATATGATTTAGACATATCTTATTATAAGAGACCAGCATTTAGAGTGATGGTAAGGTGCTTATTTTTCAAGTGGTAGGACCTAGGTTTGAGCCTTAGCACTACCACTCAAAAAAGGTTAAGCTTTCACTCATCTGCCAACCCTTCTAGGACCACACATTACCAAGGCAAGCATTAACCCTTTGAGTGATGATCATTTATATATATTATTATAAACATATTTTATTGAATTCTTGAGTGTACTTTTGGATAGCATAGTTATATGATGCATTTGTATAATTAATGCTTAAGTGATACATGACCTCTTGATCTCTTATTTAATGTTTATTATGGCTAAGGTATTATTTGTTAGCTATGTGATACCTTTTAGATGCTTATTCTTTAATAAGATTTTATCTTGTGACTTCCTATTTGATATCTTGAAATTAAGCTTTATATGTTGCTCATGCTTGTCTTCGCATTATCATACTTTTTTTTTGGAAAATTATAATTAGAAAGGTTTCATTATTTTTCATATTAGTTGATTTTAATTATTAAAATTAGAAACTTTGGTATTTGTTTGTTTTTTTTCAAGGGAGGGAGGGGAGGGGAGGGGAACAGGAAGAGAAAGAGGTGTTAGAAAACCAAAAAATTCAAAGTATAGTAGATCATTTAATAGAGAGCCTAAAGAAAAATCCCAATAATTTTGCAAGTGCCTTTCCAAATTTTCATCCTTACAACTAATCTTAAAAAATCTTCCCTCTAAGGTACAAATAGAATTTAGGATTGCCCTTATTAAAAGCATCCTCACAAGTTTTCACTTCTTACTAAAGGGTTTCTTCTAAAGAGCAAGAGAAAACTCTCTCTAAAGAAAAAAAAAGAATACATCAATCAAGGATAAATAACAAATAGCAAAAGAAGTTGAAAGCTTCGTATCCTTGAGCCTCCAAAACAAAAAGAAATTAATATTGTAGAAAATAAATTAATTGTTCAACTTTTACTAGAAGCATTTTTATTTAAAGTTGTAGCTGAAAAGTGACATCTTTGAGAATATGCAGTTACTACTAGAAAATAACTGCATGCCAAATCTTCCAAATAGAGTAGAGAAAAAGTGGTTAAAGATCATCCAAAATGCAAAGAGATGAACTAGATAAAGTAGCATAATCACTAAGAATGACTTCATTGATGCTTGGTTGAAAGTTGTTACAATAGAATACTCAAGAACGACATGAGAAAATGAGTCTTCACTTCTATAAAGGGGAAATTGAAGAAAAATATTGTCCCTATGTTTGAGATGAGTGCTGATAGAATAAGACACCATAAAAGATACAAATTTTTGGAAAATCTAGGAGCTCTCTAAATATCTTTTATTTTTTTTATCCAAAAGTGGAATGATAATTGCATTTTCCAAGCCTTATTGAATTTGTTATGAATAAAATCATTCGTTGTAATAATCTTATAGGAAAATTATGGGCTAGAAGGAAAAACATATCTACCATCCTTCAAAAAAATATTTGGCAAAGACTTATGCAAATTGTTGTGAACTTTAAATAAATTCTCAAGATTAGAAATTAAGTCTTCAACATTATTTTTTATCTTTTGGCTGAGAGGCCATTACCAATCATATTTTGGTAACGCCAACTTTGTCCATAATGCTGACTAACATTGAATTTTCTGAGAGCATTACCAGTCATATTTCAATAACACCAACTTTTTCCATAACACTGACTAACGCTGCCATGATATGAAATGTACATCCAATGCAAAACAAAAATACGTTTAGAAAGGTTGCATCTTAGTTCCAAAGGTTATGTCCCATTGAAAACCATAAATATGCTTCATTAGATGAATAGTTTGTGTTGGATTCAGGAGCAGAATCTGAAATCCCATATTGAAAATTTGGAGCAATTTCTTAAGATAGCTTTCATGGACGGCCAAAACAACAATGAAGTCTCTACTACAACATCTTCCTCTTCTGCATGCATTTCCCCTACAATTGACATTGATTTTGCAAAATACTGGTAATGGGTGGAGGGTAAAAAGTTGCGATGAAGTTAGTGCTCAGATGTTGATGCTTAGTGGTTGTGATCCTCTACCTTGACGAAGATGCTTCCCTAGAATCCCAAAAAATTACAGGGAGCCAGATCCATATCCGCGGAGCCTCTAGAACATTCCTCTGGATTCTAGCATTCTCTGGAGTGCCTATTCCTACAAGAACTACATGTGTTTGGTGAATAGAAAGTACCAAAAAGAATTTGATGACTGTAAGAACTATTTTGATTTGTAGGACAGGGAAAGCACAAGATGGACACATTCTCTGTCCACCATGGATCTCTCCATTGATGAAGAGCATACACTAATTGATGGAAATTGTTTTTTTCAAAAAACCCATCCTTAGGATAAATAAGGTACAGAACTCTTGTTCTTCATCTAGAAGGCATGAAAATTTGGGTTTTTTAATCTTTTTCTTTGTCCAGAAGTCATGAAATTTTTTACTCAAAGAACTTTTTACTTGTAAACAAATAAGATTCTCTTGGCCAATTTATAGATATATATTATAAATATATAACTAATCCAATTCTATTCCATCCATAGAGGCTAGAAGCTTCATTTGAAGTAATCCATGTATCATGTATATCCATATAAGAAATTGTAGTGATACCAAATCTACTCCAAGTGCTACACAATCTAGTTTCATTAGTAGCCTAAGCTCCTTCATTAAAAAGAATTCAACATGGTCTAATTTTAATAAGCATTCTAAAAATATAATATAATTGTAATTCTAATATTTACTAATTTTGCACCATCTCTTTCAAATTTATTTATGGATTGGAGAACCAAGAATAAAAATGGTCTAAGAAAAAATATTTTCTTATCTGATTAGAATACTGTGCCAATAAGTCAAAAGCCTATACCAATGATCTCCTTCACAAAGCCCAAAATTCTTCATATGTTAAAATTTCCAATTCAGTAGCATCAAAGAAGGACCAAGTTGAAAAACTAGTAGACGCTAAGGCTATAGCAGGATCTACACCAATGAAAAAAATTTTAGCCATCATAACAAAATAAGTGTGACCCAATAGGTCAATGCTAAATATAGAATAAACTAGGACAAAGTGTTGCATTGGCATACCTAGACCATAGATATTCAATGAGATATTTACAACAAATAGTAGAAATAATCAGTTGGGGAAGTAGGGAAGTCTCAAGCATGTACAAAGGAAGAGATAATTCCAATAGACCTGTAGAATCAATAGGACCCACAAGTAGTTAAGCCTCTTCACAAGTTTGAGAAGATGTGACTGGATACAAAAAATATCAAGAAATGCTACATCCTTTCAAGTAATGTTAGAAACCAAAGAAGAAGTCATCGTGGTGGTAAAGTAACATCAGGATGCAGTAGGAGTAGTAAAGGGCATTACAGATCATATCAAAGAATCCTTTAATGTTCTTGTTGTGCCACTATTTGATATTACTAGAACTAAAGATGTGGAAACCATAGACAAAATATCAATGATCCTCATAGAGCATGAAGATGTATTGCCAAGACTACTGCAAATAGGAAAAATCATGTAGAACCTTTTTGATATCTCTAGTGATATCATTACAAATTAATCTGAGTTGATCCTAACAAAAGAAAAACTAGTCATGATAGAAACTAGGATGCAACATGTTGAAAGTGAAGTGTAGAGGTTATAGGAAGAATTGGTTGCACTAAGAGTAGAGAAACATGACCTTGCATGACACATTGCACCTGACTAATTAGACAAGTTTAAAAATGAACAGATTAATCAATTGATTACCAAATACACATAAATGGATATGGAAAGAAAGAAGGTAATATGGGATGGTTTAGTAGCTAATTCCCAAACATATGCCCATGCTAAATCCATTACTAAATTAGAAGAAGAAAACAAGAATATTTTTACCAAAAACATGAGGTTGATAGACATCAAAAAGCAGTAGAACATGCTAGAAACAATATTCATTAATTAAGAGAATAATTTATCAAAGTCAACCTTGAGATTAGACAATTGACCCATGAAAATAGAATCCTATCAATGAAAGAAGTTCACTTTATGTGATATAAATTAGTAATTAAGATCAATGTGTAGAAAAATGAACATCTTTACAAGCAATGCCTAGATGGCCTAATAAGATGGTGTGTTCATAATGAATGTCAAGGTGATATCTTGGCTCACATGCAGCATGGTATCTGTGGTGGATACTATGTTGGAAAAAGAACTATGACAAATTCATCACTTACAAGATGTTTTGGGATTATCATGTTTCAAGATGTTCAACAATTCATGTGTTGTTATGACAAGTACAAGTGTAGGGGAGGTATGTTCTCATGTATGGAGGCATAAAAGTAGTGGATCTAACCACTAGAACCCTTTGATGTGAAAAGGATTAACTTCATTGATTACATCTCTTCTAGATCCAATGGTAAGGTATACATTATTGTATGTATATATTATTCCATGAAGTGGATAGAAGTTTATGTTGTTAAGGTTTGTTCATCTACCACTATAGCAAAAATTCCTTAAAATAATGTGCTCCATAGGTTTGGTATCCATTAAATCTTGATTTTCAATAATAGTACATATTTTACATATAAGGTTTTAAGAATTTATTGAAATCTTATGTGTTTCATCATAAGTTAACTTTCCTTTATCATCAACAGGCTAATGACTAGGTAGAAGTTACTAATTATGAAATATTTAGTATACTTATGAAAATAGTTAGTAGGTATAGAAGAGATTAGAGCAACAAGCTTAATGATGATCTTGGGGCCTATTAAATGGCATGGAAGAATTCTATGGATTACACACCATTAGAGTTGGTCTATGGATAGGTTTCACACCTACCTATTCACTTTGAAATGAAAACCTTGGATAATGTTTTGGATTTGATATGATAGTACATTTTTCTCAAAAGGAGAGGCTAATTAACCTCAACCTTCTTAATGAAAACTATAGAATGATCTTGATTCATAGTGAATTAGAACTTTGTAATACTAATTATTACCATGATGTTTGTGTAAGAGAGTTTGATTTCAAAGCTAGTGATATGGTCCTTTATTTTAATCTACTACACTTGGTCCATATGGGTAAGTTTCAATTTCAATGGGAAGGGCCATATATCATCCACACTAGTTATTAGTCTATCACAATTCATATCTACCATCCTAATGATCTATATAGAATCTTTTTAGTTAATGGAAAATATCCAAATCACTGCAAAGAATATCTTTTTTCTTTGAGAGCGCATAATGTTCAATTTTGGGTTTTGTACTCAAAGGTCTATTAAGGGATAGACATGGATTAGTTATAGAGGAGAATCCTCCATGCCATGCTAAATTTTTCTTTATTTTACTTATCTACCTTAATAAAGTTAGTGTGTTTAGTTAATACTTGATATTTTTGACCTTAATGATCAATCATGCAGAATATTGTTTTTTCTTAAGTACATTTGTATGTATATGAGAAAAAAAATTAATGTTCTTTATGAATGCTCAACCAATAAGCCAATGGTGGATGGATGAGTTACAGATATGATAATGATGTAGGAGTACCAACTAGGTCCAAAGTTAAGCCTTGATTAATGGAATGACCATACAACAAAGTCCATTCACCTGCTTTTTTCTATCCATCATCGATGAACTAAAATTAGATTTAGTGAGGAGCATGGATTCACACTACAAGCTAGTAAAGTTAATGCCATTTGAACTATGGGTATGTGGTGGATCCATGCTTGAGGGGGTGAGCTCCAAAATCCTAGAAGAATGCTTGGTTACTAATAACAAAAGGATGTTTCATAGAGGATCTTTATGACCACTAAATGGATGTTATCGATGTAATAATATCAAGATATACATGTTACCTTGCTTGGCCAACTTGGTCAAAAGGGATTCATGATCTTACAAACCTATAAATGTCATGTGGTTAGGGATGAATTCTCATGTCATGTAAGTCAAAGACTCTAGGTAGTGAGCTAGTATTCCAATTATTTCTGTACCCTCATGCATCATCAAAAATCTCTCATAAAAAGAAAAGAAAAAGGAAAAAAAGGAGGAAACAAATAGAAAAGAGAAAAAGATGAAAGGAATATATATATATATATATATAATAGAATTTCAATAATGAAAAGAAGAGATGATGGGAGGAGCAATGTAATCCCAAGGTTATTGGTCCACATAAATTAGTAGTTTTACCATCTTGAACCAACCATGTGATTTCTCCATTTAAACCAAAGTAAGTGATTATACCAATACCCATGTAAGCATTTTTCATGTTCAATCTATTCCCTATATAACTTGGAGCCCAATTTAATTATCTAAGAAAATCTCCTATTCCATCCATACTCATGGCCATGGAGGTCCAGAAGTCTCTTCCTTAGTGAACTTTGGTAATGTTAATTATTTCTTTCACCTAATTCTGAAATTCATTCATTTTCATGGATCAAAATTTTTTGGAATTGGGATCAATTACCATAGTAAGGGGGATTAACAAGAGGGTTTTGGTAGGGCAAAGTTTGGGAAGCCTACCATGCAAATGTGCATGGATGGAGGAAAACCAAACTAGGATCTTAACTTTTGGGTCTTTTGTGATATGTCACATTGGTTTGATTTTATCAATGGTTAGACCATGAAATAAATAAGGCTAGATGGAATTGGTGGAGGTAGGTATAACCTTACGCTTAAAAAAGGGACTTGGGAGTCTATCCCTACCGAGTGGATGACTAACAATGAAGGGATGCAGTAGTCTATCTCTTGCAACATATAAGACATGTTCATGTGCTCCATGAGCTAATTAAATGATTGGTTGGGAATTTAGTAATATTTCACTCTTTTCATCCTTTTTATTCATCTACATTCTTCATTACTTTCATTTCAATTCTTGTCCATTGTTATGTATGGTAGGAAATCAATTAGGAAATGTAGAGGATAAGATTGGTCATCCAAGGTGATAAACTCATATTTAATGCTAATGTTTCACTAGTTGTTTGGAATTCAAAGGTGTTCCATTAACAAATTTCACAAGGGAAGGAAACAATGGAGTTTTCTTTGAGGAGGATCCACTTGTGAATCCTTGATGGTATGCTATGGTGAGCAAGTAGACTCAAGCTTAACTTTCATGATGGTGGTGGTTGCACGACATAAGGTACTTGGTTGGTCTTCTAATTTAACTAGGACTATATTCTTCTACTTTTATTGTCTACATATATTTTTAATTATCTTAGATTGCTTTAGCGGGAGTGTCATAAGTTTTAGATTCTTCTTTGTTTTTTGGTTTATTTTTTTCCATGTTTACATTTGTAATTGTTATGTTGGTATTTTTCAATGCATGCTGTGAGTTAATGTTTTCAAAGCTAGTGTCTCATAATGTATTCATGAGGGACAAACACTAATGGATACATGTTTTCTGATCCTACCTTATTCTTCATACCTATGTGCATATTTGACATTGGGTTGTGAAGTTGTTTTCCATGTTTTCTTTGGGGATTATACTTACCATTGTTGTTGTACATGATTTTTTTAATGGTGGTTTAATGCTTAAGGGTTTCATATAATTTTTAGCATTCTTGCATCCTACCATGCTTTGGAAAGTACACCCTAGAGCCATGAAGATAACATCATTTAGTTCCACTTGGAGAACACTTGCTTGATCCATAAACTAAAATCCTCCCTCAAGGAGGATTTGAAGGTGAAGGTGTTGTCTCCTAGAACTATAACCACAGGACATGCACAATACTTGGTAGTTGAATGCAAACTAAAAATAACATACTAAAGATCATTCATCATACCTAAGGCATATTTAGTTCCTCGNATAACATACTAAAGATCATTCATCATACCTAAGGCATATTTAGTTCCTCAGGAATTTCAGAGAACTCTTCTTGCTATTCATCTTCTCATAGTGTTTATTTATAATATATCCTATGTTAAAGTATTTTTATTGTTATATTCCTCCACATTGATCTTGTCATATGTCTAGTCATAGTTATTGTAACTTGATTATTAAAGTTATGGAACTAGCTTTATCTAGTTGTTAGGAGATGATGAAGCATCTTGTGGTAATTTGTATATAAATAATAATAATTAGATCTAGAAAGTGTTTTAAGCATCTTGTGTTTATAGTCTAGTGTGTTTGGTAGAGCTCTTTCTCCCTTTCATAACATGATTTATGTCCTTATTTGTATGTGCTTTGTGTTATTGCTCTTATAAGTGTGTCTAGACTCTATTAGAGTGTTTCCATGCTTACATATCTTAGAATTGTTTGGTTGATGTTGTGTTTAATGTTTGTGTGGTACATAAAGCTTAGGATATTTTCTCATTTTTACTATTGATGCCTTTAACATTAAAACATTAAAAAGATCATAAAACATCAAAACAAAAAAAATATTTATTTAATTATCCTTTTCATAAGTTATGACAACTCAACCTTACTTAAGAAGGTCACAACTACATGACATGGTACTCGTCCATTGAGATTATGAGTAAAAGAAATTTTATTGCATTTTATATATGCTGTTATAACTATTCCTTAAGGGATTATGACATGTGCAACTTTGTGTGTGATGGGACGCGATATCCCATCTTCCCCTGCGATATCGCATACACAATATTGCGGTGCGCTGTCATATCTATAAATAAGAGATGGCTCTCCCTTATTTCATCATCCTAGGCTAGAA
>MNCI01021230.1:7779-18734 GCA_015680685.1 Gnetum montanum | reverse complement strand
CTAGAAGCCTTGTAAAATTGCAATTCTGCAAAATTTAACAACTTCATCTACCACAAGTCATGCTTTAACACCACAACTTGACCATGTCATGGTCTACATAAACAAAGAATAAATTCAATTTAACGTACTACAACCCATTCACAAGTCAACCATGGGTTGTAGAACATTTAGAAAAGCCCTAGTTGAATCAAGATAAATTCACCATAGGTCTTAATGCCACATCATCTAAGAAATGAATAAGGTAAATTGACAACCGGTCCTAGTAACTCACCACAAGACATGGCATTGGCACCATGACCTCACCATAGGTTGTGGTGATATCAATAATGCACAAATGAAAAACCACAAGCCATGGCTACCTCGTGGTTTGACTTTTAGTAAACCATGACCTAACCATAAGTTGTGATTGAATTGATTTCCTTCGATTTCTTGAGTTTGACAACTCAGATTTAGATGAAACTTATGTTGTTGGATTTGCCCTGATGTCTTCTATCCACAAAAATCTTCCAATGACAGGAATTGGATTGAATTTTATGTAATTAACTCAAACTGAAAATCTTGACCTTTGAACTTCTTGAAATGGGCTGAAATTGAGAATTTTTATTTAACGTTGAATTTTCTTCATTGAATAATGAGAGAAATGTTGTGTGAACATAGAGACACTTCTGAAACTTGATGAAAATAATTAAGAGATGATGATTGATGAGTTGAAGAGAAATGATGAAGATAAATTAATGAAAATAGAAATTGTGGATGAGAACACTGAGAAGTTGAAGAGAAATTCGAATTGATACTTGTTACCAAAATTGCCAAAGTATTACAACATGTTTAGGCCTTTTCTTTTTATACAAACCAATGGGACCAAGCTTGGGCATGATGGCCTAATCTTTTTCCATTAGCAAAAAAGCCTAGAAATGTAGAGACAGTGAATTGGGCCCTTTTAATGATACATCCGCCCATCAATTTAATTTTTATAAAGCATAAATTTGAATTTCCTATAATGTCTACTAGCCCAAGTAAAAGGCAAACAATTTAAGACAAGGCTTTGTTCGTATGTTAAGGAAAATTAGTGAACAATAGAAAATCTTCTAATTAGTCTTGAACTTCTGATTTTGGCATGAATACTTGAATTTTGAAGACCTTGCACTTAAGACTATCTCTAACAGCATAAACACTAGAAAAGAATGAAATAGCATGCTTGAAATCTGGTCATCACTAGCCCATAAAAAAAAAAAAAAAAAAACTCATTTTTCCAATCATGCTTCTATACATGTTAAATCTACAAGTGGAGAGGCGTCCTTTCATTCAAACTTGAAATTGTATGTAAAAGGAGTGAATGTAAGCTTTGTGTTAAACAACCAAATTTCTTCAACATTGCTGAAGTAAATTTGCTTTGATGGACCTCTATATGATCATCAAAGTGATCCACTTGGATTTCAAAGAAGTATTTCAAACTACCTAAGTCCATTTCAAATCCAATCATCATATCCTTCAAGTTATTTATCAATTTCTCACATGGAGTCAGACAACACAATATCATCCATAAAAGAGAAATCACAATACAATCAGCATCAACATTCTTGTGGTCCAAAGTGGGATCAGCCACATATGATTTATAACCCTTCTTCAAGAAGTAATCTTGAATACAACAAAATTGTGCCCCAGGTGCTTGTTGTGAATAGAGGTGGAGAAGATACAACAGGTGTGTTTTCTTTACAATTTTATGTGTAATTTATTTGTTTTATAAATAGTACACTTTTTTACATTTTGATCTTCTACATGATTTATTATTTATGGTTGTGCATAATTTAAAAATTACTTAGTGGTAGATTGGGTTTATTTGTTTATTTATTTGATGCTATTACTAGAAGGCCATCAATTTTTATTTTTTTTTGAGAAAGTGTTCGGGATTCTATTACGGAAAAGAACGAAAATATGTTATAGGAAATTACAACAGGGGGGGTCACCAGCGGTGGCCACACCGAGGGGGAGGGATCCCCCGAGCGAACCCGGCATCTCATCCCGGCCATGGCCGAGTTCCACGGAAAGACATCAATGAGCCAAGCTCTGGCAGCATCAGCCAGGATCTCCTGCTGTCTGGCCCGCTCCTGTTCCCTAGCCCGGAACTGGGCCTCTATCTCGTTGCGGGCCTGGGCGAGGGCCTCCGTCCACTTTGCCTCCCACTCCTTTCTTTCCGCCTCTCTAGCTTTCTCCACCACCCTCTTTCGTTGCTCCTCACTCCAAGCGGAGGTTGTAGGGGGGCTGGAGGTTTCTGGGGGGCGAGGGCCGACCTGTCCTGCCGTGCGGGGGGGCACCGCTCCCTCGGGGTCCTGCAGCCCCAAGTGACGCCAGCACCCCACGGGCCCGAACTCTCCGCCCCCCCCCCCCTGAGGGCCCAGGGGGCGCCGCTCCTCCGGGGTCCTGGGGGGCATCTCGATGAGACCCCCCGCCACAGTGCCAGAATCACACCCGAATGCCGGCCCCGACGCTTGAGGCGAAGGGCCTCCTTAAAATAGAGGGGGAGGTTGACGTGGCAACCCGTTTTGAGGCAGCGGAGAAAGGTGAAGTGTAGGCCCTGCAGTTTGGACCTGTTGCCGGACTGGACAAAGAACCTGTCAACCAGGTCCACCCCACGCGCCCAAAGGCGGGGGAGGGCAGATCTAGGCACCTGCCTGCTCTTTGTCCTGGGGATAGGACCGTCAAAGAACAGCTCTGCGTCCTGGAGGCCATGGGTTGAGGGTAAGATGGTCTCCCCAGCGATGGGGGCCCCCAGACAGCTGGCAATTGCTACCTCCGTGACCCAGATCTCTTGCCCCCTAAAGAAGGTACGGTCGTTGATCTAGTTTGAAAAGAAAGCATCATCTGTCAAATCTGGGTCCCCCACCAGTCGCTGTAGAGGGACAGCCCACCCACATTGAACCACCAACCTCCAGAGCTCCTCGAATTCCTGAAAGGCGGCGCAGTCTGGTTCGAACGTGGGCATTTTTCCCATGGCGCTTTCAATTTCTTGCCACGTGAGAGATGCCTGCCAGACCAGCCGCTGTGGAGGGGGGCACCGCTGCTGCCGAAAAATGAGATTATTTCTGGCTTTTCACGCGATCCAAAGAAGTAGGGAGGCCCATGAATCACCGGTCAGACGCCTCGGGGGGGTGGGGGGCACGGCCGCCGCGCGTCGTGGGCGAAATGGGTGGCAGTTTCGACCGCACCCCCGCATGTTGGACACGTGTCCGTATCGATCATTCCGCGCCGCCGTAACAAAGATCTTATAGGCAGCGCGTCCTGCTGTAGCAGCCAAATGAAGAATTTAATTTTTTCAGGTAGCCTTCCGCACCAGATCTGCCGCCATGTGTCGCAGCGCGGATATTTTTCCGCCATAATGGCTCTAGGCTCGAGGCTTGCCCAGCCCGAGGCCTGCATGTCGCGTGCGTGTCTGGCCACCGCCTACCATGACTTGGAGTCCCGCGCCGTCGCCTCCCAGCGGATGTATTTATGGCGAATGATATTAATCCATGGGATCGGGTCCCGATGCGGCCGCGAGAGCCGAAGAATGAGCCGTTGCCGCCCAAGCATCAACTCGTCCTCGAACGTCGTGATGCCCAGGCCGCCAGCGCCGCGTGGGCACGCCACTTGCTCCCAACGGACCAAGTGCATCTTGCTCCCCCCTCTGCCCCCCCCCCCCAAATGAAGTGACGAACCAATGTATTGACAGCATTAATGATGGTACCGGGGGGTGGCCACCGCCACCACGAAGCGCGCGGTGGCCATAAGGATCCCAGCGGCCACCAGCAGACGCCCTTTACGGCTCAGGAATCTGTTAACCCAATGGCTTGCCCTTTGCTCCATCTTTTCCAACAGATGGCCCCACATCGTGGTCCTTCCCCACCGGAAAAGGGGGATGCCCAGGTATGTGTTGGGGGTCCCTGGTTGAATGTCCAAGGTTTGCGTCACCCTCGTTTTGATCTGCTCATCCACATTAACGAAGTAGGCCGCGGACTTAGCTCTGTTGACTTCCAACCCCAGTTTAGCGGCCAACTGAGATAGCGCCAAATTTATGCATCTGGCCTGTGGGACTGCCGCCCTGCTAAGCAGCATTGTGTCATCCGCATAATGTTCTGCCCGGCATGTCACCCCTGCGATGCTAAGCCCGTCCACCCCGGAGGTACTGCAGTAATGTTGCATTAGATCCATAGGCCATCAATTTTGATTCAAACTTTATTTCATTTTACATATGTTTTGGCACTTTGGATGCATATTGAATTTCAAGAGACATCAAACTTCATATTGACATTTACTTGAGGTCAAATTCCTAGTCTACTATTTCCGTATTATAGTTTTCTGCATGTATATTTGATTGCACAAGTTAAAGTAATTGTTGCTTATGTTAGTTTGATTGCATGTTTGGATCTTCTATGAAATATTGAGTTTTAATGATTGGCTAATTTTGGGGGATGAAAACTTATCCTTGCATTTTTGGGCAGCATTTTAGTTGCAATGGGTGCTAACTCTAGCTCCCTATGAAAGGGCATTGTAATAGATAAAAGGTATATGGCTAACACTTTTGTAACATTTATATTCTTACATCAAAACTATAATGGTAGACATAAGGATAAAAATGATCTTACATTCTTTCCAATACCAATCGATGGAAGACCACTCAACACACCAAGGTAACAAGCCAAGCCAAATCCTACATTCAAAAGTATAAATAAAATTTATAAATAAAAATGCAAATATAATAATAAATTTTATCAAGTAGTAGTTAAAGTATCCTTTGGTGGACCTTGCAAAGGAAAAACATCTCTAATAAATATTCTAAAGTGATTCAAGACATGTATGAATGAGCTACTATTAGAATTAGAACAACTTATAAAATCACATCTAATTTTTCAACCAGAGTAGGTTTATACCAAGGGTATGCACCTAGGCCATATTTATTTGCTATTGTTATTGATAAATTAACAAATGAAATAGAAGATGAAATCCTTGGTGCATGCTATTTGTAGATGATATTGTGTTAGTGGATACAAGTTGAGAAAACATTTCTTTTAACATGGAAAAGTAGAGACATGCTCTAGAATTAACAAGTTTGAAAATTAGTAGAAGTAAAAAAGAATATACAAAATTTAATTTCAACAAAAGCATAATAATGTGGAAAAATAAAAATAACAATTTAAGAACAAAAAGTCCCACATTGCAAATAGTTTCACTACATAGGATCAATGCTCTAACTAGATGTGAAATTAATTATAAAAATTATAAAAAACATGATTGAGGATAGTCAAAACAAAGATAGGTTAGTTATGTTTTATACGATAAAAGAATCCCAATAAAACTAAAGGAAAAATTTTATAGGATAGTAATCAAGCCTGCTATCATATATGGTGTTAAATGTTGGGCAGTACAAAAGATGCATAAACAACAAATCAATATGACAAAAGTGTGAATGTTTAGATGGATTTTGAATGTTACAAGAGATAAATTGCACAATACAAACATTACAAAAAGGCTTGGAGTGGCTTCTATTTTAGATGAGCTACAAGAATGGCATCTTAGATGGTTTGGGCATGTCAAAAGAAAATTAGATAACAAGCCTATTAAGAAAAAATTGTGTAGCATAGGAGGTCAACCGATGGCACGAGGAGGGAAACGAGGATGATTGGAGGCCACGCAATGGGGGGGGAAACCCTTGGTGATGCTAGAGGAGGTCCAAGGAGCCTGATGGCAATGGAGGCACCTCAAGGCCAAGTGAAAGCCTGTCTCAGAGACCTACATAGACCCCTAGGGATGGAGGAATTGAGTCCATTTCTAGGTCAGGAAGAACAATGCGGATGCAAGTGGAGGGGCCATCACAAGATGGGTTGCACACCATGGAACTAAGCCTAATTGGCAAGTTTGTTTCCTCTAGGTCCTGGCCTAGGTTAGATCTTATTAAGTGGTGGGTGGTTACTTCCTAGGCCATGGGGGAGGTTCAGGTCTGGTTGCTCGCAAGGGATCTACCTCTCTTCCTTTTTAAGTCCCTGAAAGATCGAGATTGTGTTTTGCTAGGGGGGCCTTGGTTCTTTGGGGCTCGGGGTTTGGCCGTTATGCATTGGAGGCCTTAGGGGCACCAAGAGGTTGGTTTGTTCTTATAGGCTTGGGTTTGGATCCCTGTTTCCAACATCCCCTGGGAACTCTGGACTAAGAAGTTTCTGTGGCCCCTAGTGGGCCAATTTGGGGAGTTTATCTCCTTCAACAAGTTCACAGCATCCAAAGAGTAGATGGGATACACAAGATTTTGCATCTAGCGATCTCTATCATCTTGTGACATACTGAAGGAGGTCATCCTCAACCTTCCTTTTAAGAAGAAGAAATTGTCCATTGAGTATGAAAACATGCATTTTGATGGTCCGATGCTAGCCCAACAACCTTGGGGATGCCTAGCATCCTATGGGACTTGTGGCTTAGGCAATCATTCTACTTAGGATTATAGGGTGCATCCCTAGGCCTTGAGGCCAAACGGGAAACCTGAAGCTAATGGTTGGTTGCTAGTGGAGGAAAAGGGAAGGGTGTCCCTGCTTCCCTCCCCTCCCCTAGGTTGTGTGGGGAGCACTAGCGGGGTGGGGGTGGTGAGCCACCCCAACCCACCCCCACCCCCAAGCCTCGCCCCAACGTCAATTTGAGGAGGTTGAAGTGGGGGTCATTTCTCTTATGCCTCCCGGTCCCTCTATTCAAATGGAGATAGCTATGAGCCCACCCCCTATTGCTATTTCCCCCAGGAGAGGGGGGCATGGAAGGGGTGGGGATAGAGGGCTCCCACTTCTAGGGAGCTGGGTGTCAGCAGTGCATGGTTCCTCCCAACCTCCACTCAATCCAATGGCTAGAAAGATCTTGAGAGAAGATGCGCATGGCTTTGTTGTTGGTAAGGAACCTCGAAAGGTCAGGAGACCATCAAAACAAGAGATGTGGCAGAAAAAGATGCAACTGGATATTGACTTGAGGTCTCAAACAACCCTAAAGGGGGCTTACAAAAAATAGTCTACAAATAGACCATGAAGGTTCTATCATGGAACTACAAGGACCAAGGTACCCCCTACAAATGAAGTACCCTAAAGGATTTGGTGCATGATGAAGGCTACTCGATGATGACCTCCAAGAGACCAAGCTGCACACTACCAACTGTAATCTCCTACAATGGCAAGGCTAGTTCTATCATTTTGTGGATTGCATGGGCCAGGCTGGAGGGTTGGCTACCCTCTCTAGGACCACCTTTGATGTCACGGATGAGTTTGGTTGGAGTCTTATAGTGTTCATACATGCAATCAAGCTCTAGGTCACAAACTTCTATGACCCTTAATGTTGGGATGAGCACCTCCAGGAGCTCCTCAAGATTGCTGGTCAGGTTCTTGATCATCAAGCGTGGTTACTCATTGGGGATTTTAATCAAAGATTGCATGCAAGGGAGAAAACTGGGGATGAGACTGACTCTCTACTTGGAAGCCATGAGTTTATTCAATTTCTTCAATCATATGATCTTGTGAACCTTGATATTCAAGGTTGCAAGTTCACCTAGAGTAATCAGCAAAAAGGCAAAGACTAGGTCCTCTCACACATTGACAGGGTTTGGGTCAGTGTTGAGGTCCTTATGGGTCACAAGGTTGTGGTTTATGGTCATGAGTGGCAGGCTTTTGACCATCGTACTCTTGTCTACTCTATGTGTAACTTTGACAGGCTTGCTCCAAGTCCTTTTTGTTTTGAGCATGTATGGTTAACTAAGGGATGGTTGCACAAGCTGGTCAATGAGATCTAGGGTGGGTATCCCACCCACATAGATCCCTAAGACTTTCTTTAGCAAGGGCTCCTCGGCTTCCAAAGACAGATTAAGAACATGCATGCCACTCAGAAGTACTCCTTTCAAGATACCAGGGCTAGCCTCCAACAACAACTATTGAATATTCAAGTCATGCAAGAGAATGGTGAAGCCCTAGAGGAAGAGGAGCATAACCTGCTGATGGAGCTCCAGTCACTGGTGAAAAAGAGCAATACTGGAGAGAGAAATCTAGGATGCAATGGCTTAGGGAGGGAGACAGGAACACTCAATTCTTCTTTGATGCTGCAAAAGCTAATAATCAAAGCAAGAGGATACACCACATTCTTCAAGGACAAACTAGCTTGCATAATACACAAGATATTGCTCAAGAGATGTAAAAGTATTAGGCCAGGGTTTGGTCTTTGGAAAGGGGGATGGTTCCTCCCCTATAGGGGAAACCTAGTGAAGGACTAAAAGTTCATCCAACCACATCCGTTAGTGTTGCTTATAAAATAAAACTTGAAACAAGTGAGTCACACAAATGTTTGATGTTTTCTAGCTTCGAAGGTGATGAGAAGTGTTAGCAATCACCTTTGACGATGCTATTTTGTTAAGATGTCATAGTGCTACTAACGTCAAATGATATGCAATAGTTGCATCAATCCTTAGAATTGTGAGAAGTGACAAAGTCTTATCCTATCAACAACTTGTTAATTATAATGAGAGAAAGGTATGTAGGCCTTGTAATCATTCCATCATTATGAGTTACATCCCTATTAGTTGTTAATGTAAGCATAATTTCATGTTTTTAGAGGATTGGAAAAGAGTTGTATTGATCTTTAGAAGGTGGTTATTAGGGGTCCTATAGCACTAAAACAAAAAACAAAAAAAAAAAAACCAGGATCAAAGCACGGTATTGTGACCCTTAGCTCAACATGTCAACCTAGGGTCATGTCCTAGGTAACACATTATAAATCAACTCCTTAACATTTAAAAACAAAATCCTTCATAGCTTTCCAATTTTTTCAATTAATTTTTTTTCGAAAAGTAGCACAACCTACTATTTTTCTAAAAGTCACGAATTTTTGCTGAATATTTTGAATAATTGGCACAAGTTTCTAAAAAAATTTGATTGTAAAATTTTAGACAACAAAAATGCTAATGCCTTATTAGAACAAAATAATATAATTCATTCAAACATTATAGGTTTTTACATTAAAAAAACAAGCATAGAATTGTAAAGATGATGCTATATAGAATACTACAATATTTTGAGTTAGTGACATGTATAGCATATCTTAGTACCAATAAAATAAAGGAACTTATGCACAGTATGTCACATTTATATAGTTATACATTTATTATATTTACATAAATCTAAAACTAAATTTTTATTTAGTTCACTAATACCCTTTGGATCTATCAAACCAATTTCAAAATGCCTTTTACAGAATTCATTTTGTACATAACTTAACGTAGCCCACTAGAAATGAACTTGTGACTTGGGTATTCCTAGCCAAGACTCTTACCACTAAGCTAACACCTCATTGTATATAAACTCTCTTATCCTATCTAGAATTAAAATCAAAATCTTTGAAGTTTTTATTTTACATATCACAAAAATTTTCAATGACTTTTTCTTGAACTTTTGCCAACTTTTGCAATTTTGCAACTTATTAAAGCAGCCAATAAAATTGATTTGCCAACTTTTCAATTTTTAGTTATAATCAAAAAAATTTAAAATTGAACTTGAATGCAGCAGCAAATTAAAACAATACAATGTCAAACTAAAACCTTACATCAATTTGAATTTAAAATAAACACAGTGCTTGTATTTTTTAACTTCTACAATGTCAAACTAAATCCTTACATCAATTTGATTTTGATATAAACATAGTAGTTGTATTTCTAAACTTCTACAATGCAAAACTAAATCCTTACATTAGTATGAATTCAATTTGGTGGTAGGCAAACATATGTACCTCTAGGATGTAGAATTCCATTTCCATCAACCATAATTAACTGTTTATGTCATTAAAAAATGCAAACACAATTATTAAAACAAAACCAATATACCAGAGAGAATGAAGATTACAATAAATGAACATCAATTAAGAATTTAAAATAAGTTAAAGGCCTACAATCTTCTGCTAAATATAATAAATTTTCATCATTTTTGATAGTCCACAATGAGATTCTATAGAAATAACCTACATCATCCATAAAACCAAAAAAATTTGTTATTTTCATGTCTAATATAAGAGTTTGGGTGTTTCACTTTGCACTCTTAAAATGTATGTGACTTGGATGTCACGTGAATTTGACCAAGTTTTTTTTGGAGGCACTGTGCAAAGAGGATAGAGGTTTGCACTCAAGATTAATCCTTGCGCTATGGTGGGCAATGTCACCGAGGCCAACGCTAGGGCCTACGTTGCCTTGTAAAGTTGTTTACTCTTGTTGCCCAATGCCGTAGCAAGGGGCTGCTTTTCAATGTGTTGTTGAGGGTTCGAACATGTTGGATATGGCAATGCATGTCCCTAATGATTCGGAGGGTTCCAACACGATAGTGGCATGGGATATATCAACTAAGCTTTTACATGTGGCAAAAAAGGTAGCGGAAAAGGCCACAAAGATGAACGTAGGGTCTGGGAAGCTAAGTGGTGCACCCACGAGGAAGCATTTCAACATGCACAAGCTCAATTGGAAGCTCAGTTCATGGAGAAAGAAAAAGAGCTCCTGCAACAACATGCAATCTGTGAAGAGAGTGCTAAGGCAATGTTGATTGATGAACTGAGGACCCAAATCAGGGAGCAGCTGCAACATGAAGAGGAGCAATGGTAGGAGCTAGAGAGGTTGGAGCACGTTGCCAAGGAGCAGGAGCAAGAGGAAGCAAAACAACTGCAAAGGCAACTAGACAGAGCACATGCCCAAAATGCCAAGATGTAGCTAAGAAGTGGGTGCTGCCCCTACCAAGTGCTGAACATTCACAAACACCACATGGTGGGCTCTTCACTGACACATCTGAAGATCCTCATTCAAACTCCATTTTGATGAAAAAGGAATTGCCAACCACTATGCCAGGAAAGAGGCTGCTTTCAAAGACTTCCAAGAAGCAACCACTTTTGTCAACTCAGAGCACCATCGAGAGGTGCTAAATGGTATCCACAAT
>MNCI01021226.1:12635-29925 GCA_015680685.1 Gnetum montanum | reverse complement strand
TTCCAAGAGGAGTCATAAACCACATGAAGGAAGTTAAGAAGAGAACCCAACAAGTCACCTTGAGGTCACACCCTTTACCATTCCCACTTGGTTATTCCCCCTTTCTTCAAGGTACAATGATCATTAATGAATTTTAGTTTCATCAAAGAAGAACCAAATTATTTCCATGAAAAAGATCTTTTATTTAGAGAACTACAGGGATGGATGAGGTGGTCTCATTGCTTTACACAATTACTTACCTAATCATCTTTATCACATAGCATAAAAACCAAACACATAGCATTGACTTCAGCATCATGACTTGGCAATATTATTAACAAAAACATAAAAATACATTCATAAATCAAAAATAGAATGACTCAAGAAAAGAGAAAAATATAAAGAAATGAAAAACATATGAAGAATCAAAAAATTTGGAAGAAATAGAAAAATGATAAGAAATTGTAAAAATAAATAGGTGAAAAATACTTATTAGTTCTTGAACCAAGATGGAGCATCTTCCCCATGACTAATCTTGTGGCCACACATTCGAGGGATGGACTGCACAATCCCTTGATTATACACCTTCGATTTCTCATCTATCACTGTTACTAATTTAATTAATCATGTGGTAGCACATCTAACATTGGTGATAGTCCTATTTGGATCATTTGGGGATGTATCTTCATCTGGACTTAAAGGTATTTTCATTTTGGAAGGTCTAGATGTATTTTCTTCTTCTTAATTTTCTAGTTTAATTCCCAAGTCTTTGTGTTTAATATCATTTTTTGGTGTATAATTAGAGTATAAGATATATATGTCTAAGTCCTTTGTTTGGTCCATTTTCATAAGTGTAGAACTAATAAGTAGATCAATTGTCTCCATGCATCTTTGAAACAATCTTATATTCTCATTTTCAAGCCACCTCGTGTCTTCTAGTTTAGTGGCTACTATGTAGATTGGTTTTTGTTCATACACTTGCTCTTGAAATTTGTTGTGGACTATATTAATATTTTGAATTTTTGGCCCACAACTGCACCCTTTACTATTAGTAGTGATGCATGAATTCTTCTATCTCTCCACAACGATAGGTTCATCATTTATGTCATGTTGGAGTGGTGATGGTTGTTGGCTTTTGTGTATGATTAGGGGACATAATTTTTGTGAGGAAGTTTGTTGCATCAAATTGTCCTTGTGTTGGTTCAAGTCATGTAGTAGGTCCATGAGTGTTTTTCTTCGACTTACAACCTTTCCTCCAGAAGGGACATTTCCGAGACTTTGGTTGAGATCTACTAGCATTATCATTTGCATGTATGTTTACATCAAAATTGACATTATTTCATTGATGTTGTGATGTTGAACCTTCTTTTGTTGTTGTACGTGACATATGGTGGAGGTGAGTATGAGAATATTGATGATATGATGAAGGGTGAGAGGTGTGAGGTGGTGATCTCATATAAGATGTTGCAGGATGCTGATATTCGGGAGAGTGGTAGTAGTGATTTGAGGTAGAGGAAGTAGAATCAATTGGGGAAATAGATTGTTGAACATAATATCCATATGGATTTGATTGGTAGTAAGGGTAGTATTGATTTGGTGGTGGCCTCCCCAATGATTATGTGTTTTGCCACTATAGTTGATGACAGTGTTGAGGCTGGTAATAAGTTTTCCTAGGATAGTACGGTTTGTTGTGGGGCTATCTATAATTACCATGTGGAAAAGGAAATATCCTAGGCATGGGTTTATATACAAACTTCAAATTTAATGCACCTACTCAATACTCTTGTAGATGCAGCAAGACTAGGCAATGGCCCTTTAGATGGTCATATATGCGGATCTCACATCCATTATCTTTGTTTGTGGTTGAGTCTATAGCCTCACTTTCTTTACCTATTTTTCCCATTTGCCAAAACGTGTTCTTAGCTATTTCTTGGTTTTGTATCCTTTGTTTATCATGATCACCTAGTTTGTTTTGCATGGACATCTCCTTGACAATTTCTTTGCAGTTTTTAACTTTCTCATTCATCACTTCCAACATCATATCCAACTTTTCTTTAATCTTAAGGATAGAATTTTGTATTGGTAAGGTCCATTGTAAAATCACCTCATTGAGAGCTGTCCCCTTTTCCTTATCATAGATATGGATGCTTTTCTTTTGCAAATTTGGATCCTAGTTATTTTCCTCTACATCCTCTTTTCTACATAGCTCTCCTTCTTTTTTTTGCAACATCCTTGATTAATTCTTTGATCTGATGGGTTCGTAGCTCGTATAATTGACCTAGAGCATACATCCCAAGGGTCTCCCTTATTTCATTATGACGCCCATCAATGATGTGAAAATGTTACCTTTCCTCATAGAAATCATGGCTAGGACATCTATGTAGTAGTGAATAGTATCTATCCAAGGACACATTCAAGGGTTCATGATTTTCTTTTTTCCATTCCTGGATTTGTTTTCTTAGGTTGGACAGTCTCTCATAGGTTTAGTATTTTTCATTGAAAAGTTCCAACATTGTGAACCGCTGGTAAATGGAACTTGGTTCCAACAATCTATACCAACTTTCTGCTTCATTGATTAGTGTCCTAGGAAGGAGCTTAAGATTTTTCCACCCACTTTTAATGTTGTATGAGACACAAGCATCATAAAATACTTGTAGATGATTTTGTGGATCCAAATCATAGCCTCTCGCAAATTTAGGGATATTGTTTATATCAAGCCTAGGTAAGCAACTATCCCTGCAATGCTTATGAGGTATCTTAATCACCTCTGTGATTTGCATCAAGCTCTTAGTGGCCAACAAGGGTTCATCATCATCAGACATGTGTGATGAAAATTTCTATTTTTATTAATTTGATTATGATAATCATGTCTATGATGATTGTGACATCTTTTATTTTGCCCTTGGGTTCAATTTCTATCTTCGTCTTGACCCTGTAGTGAAGCTCTATCTCTATACCTACATTCATCTTTGTCAGACCTAGATGTTGAAGAGGAAGAGGAAGATGAGGAGTTGGAAGAATTGTCATGGCTTCTATTGTTCTTCCCATGGTCCCTCAATTTATCTTGTCTATTTTTAGAGGAGGTCCTAGGCCTTAAAGCCCTCCTTGATCTAGGACTTACTTCATCTCCTCTAGGATTTTCTACACTAGTTGAACATAGTCTTTGAGTGTAGTAAGGGTCTAAATGAGCATAGGAAACCCCTGTTTGAGGTTGTTCACTCCAATTTTATTTAGTATATATCCTATCATTTCTCCTACAAGTGTTCTCATCATACAATGAATTATTGGTCCTGTGTGAAGAAGACATGATTTTGTCTAACAATGTGTGTGACTTAAAATATTAATGTTTTCTAAGAGATAGATTTTTAATACCTTTACAATAATTTTTTATAATATAACTAATCTAGATAACTAGCACCATCCCTAGCAATGGCGCCAATGATGAGTGACGAGATACCCCTATGCCCAACCATACAAATCACAAGCATTCATGCATGATTCTATCAAATTCCATGGATGGGAATAGTTATGCATCTAAATCATTATGCCTTGATCATAGTGCACCAACTTTCAACTTGAACTAGTGGTAGCTTTTTCACGTATGGTTTAGTCCAAGCTAAGGCATATGATAGTTGATGTTGTTCGACCCTAAGAGATTCCTAATGATAATAAAGAAATTAATTGATTAAGTTAATTAAAAATGAAAAGTAAAGTCTAGACTAGCCTATAGGAAACGAGTGTCCATTCCTAGCTTGTTGTACACATCCTGAACCCATGTATCGACTACTAGGATTACCAAGTGCTATGCTGCTAGGCAAACCAAGTAATAACACTGCTGGGGTTACTAAGTGAATACATGTTTACACTTGAAACTGGTCACGCTCATTCCACCAATTCATTAACATGCATGGAAATGTAAATATTAACTAAGTACATGAAATATCAATTACATTAAAAGTAAATTTAGTCTAAGTCAAAGTGCTATAATGAATAAGAATCAATCTAGATCTTATTACTGTTAATGGAATATGTCCAGGTACATTGCCACTTGAATAAGACTTCATACAACTAACTCAGATCCACTCTATGGACACTCACTAACTATTCTCTAAGATTATGAAATAAAACTATAAGAGTTCAGCTACTCTATTGAAATAACTATGAAAAACTAATGCCAAAACCATGCATCCAAGTGCTATATTTATAGGCAAGTCCATACCTCCCAATATTAGATATCTGATAATGCATCTAGGGTTTTAATATTGGGTACCCAATATCAAAGCCTATTAGAACATGCTTCATCAACTTATAACTCTAATTCTAAGTGTAACTCATGGAAAGAAACTATAATAATTTTTCTAAGTATTGCACAAAAGTTGTTGCAACAATGCAATAGTGGGTTGTTATTTATAGTCATGACTCGGACCCACTACATTGTATATATGATGATGTAAGAAGAGCTACGATATCATAGATACAACATCATAGATGTAATATTGCATCATTTGGCTTAATGGACTTTATCAAATGCTAAATTCAATGGGACAAAAGTTAGTAGAGGGAGCATACTTGAGTAAGTATCATATTCATCATTGTAATGATAAGATGTATTAGAACATCATGAGGTATCTTATTAATTGTCTAATAAGAAGAAAGATATGAAACATTTTATGACTAAGTATTTGATTTGTCAGCAAGCCAAGGCAAAGCATAAAATATCTAGTAACTATCTTTACCTTCACACCATTTTATAATTGAATTGGAAAGTCATTGCCATGGATTTCATCATAAGATTACATTGTACTAAGAGTGGAAAGGACTCAATTCTCATGCACATAAATTTTTTGACAAAATATTCTCATATTTAGCTATGAAGACATCAATTTTTTCCAAAGAGATAGCATAGTTATTTATTTTAGAGATTATCAAACTTGATGGTGTTTCAATTGACATTGTTTTAGATAAAAATGTGAAGTTCACTTCTAGATTTTGCAAAGCACTTTAGAATATTTTTTAAAACTAATTTAAATCTTAATTTATTTTATCATCTATAGAAAGATGGTCAAATAAAAAGGATACATTAAATTTTAAAGAATATGCTCTAATACTACAAAGACAATTAGGACAGAGCTCTACCTTTGATAAAGTTTTCTTACAATAATAGTTATTAGGTTAGGTTAAAAGAAAAATCATATGAAATGTTATATGGTAGACCTTATTATGCACCTTGTTGAAACATTATAAACTATATTTAGAATACTAGCATAGATATCATTGAAGAGACTACATAACAAATTAAGATTATCATATAAAAATTGAAGATAACACAAGACAAATATACCTATAAAATTTAGTATTAGATAATGAGCCTTTCTTATACTTTCTCCTTTATAAAGGGTTATGATATTTGATAAGGAAAATTAGCACCATGCTACATTGCTTTCTTTTTTAAGCTAAAGAATATTGGTAAAGTTGCATATTAAATTGTTCTTCTATCTTAGTTGTAATCTATTCATGATGTTTTTCATATTTTTATGTTAAGAAAATACATTATAAATCCCAGTCACATGATCAAGTGGCAAGATGTGTAACTTCAACATGATGTCAACTATGTTGAATGGATAGTTAAAATCATTGACATAATGGAAAGAAAGTTAAGAAGCAAGTCGATTCCTATGGTTAAATTTATCTAAAATAGACATAAGCATCACTTGATACCATCCTTCAATCCAAAATCAGCCAAGTATTCTAAAGTAAACCTAAGATGGACTACACCTTAACGATCATTGCACATGTACATGAATCTACATATATAATCATACAAGAAACCAAAAAACCTAATACACATAGCATACTTAAGAGCACTAGCATACACTCATGACACCGATCTCATAATAAATATAAGACAAATTCCTACTCTAATGCATTTAGTCCTAAGCCCCACTCCATAAAGAAGGATTATGGCCTAAGCATCAAATCCAAAGCTCTTCCACAAGCCTACATATTTTTATGACATAGTACACAGATTAATCAAGATCATGTAGTTCTTTGATGATGGTTAAGATAACATATAACCCATAAGAATATCCACACTTCTTCTATCCCTAATTCTAGAAGGGAAACAATCCTCAATCCATGAACAATGTATGTTTTCCTACACTCACCCCTACTTGAAAGAAGCAACATCTTTGAAGCTTCAGTCTTTATTTATATACCTTCTCAAATGTGAAGAGCACATTTAATATCAAGGGTTTTAAGGCATTCAAAGCCCATTCAACAATTTTTCGACAAGAATGTTCAATAGCAAAGGTATTTAACTTTAAATAATTAATATTGAACTTCACATGACATATAATATATGCATATGAATGTTCATGCAACCCAAGTTCAAGAGAAAATCCTTACTCCTTTCATGTGAATGCTACCAATCGTTCTACTTGAATTGAAATCTACACACCTAATATGCAAGATATTTCCTCTACCTCTCATAGTTACACAAGAGTATAAAGTTTATCATCTACATCCAAGAATAGAGTACTTCATACCTTAGAGGAACTACTGCCCATGCTTAGTGGAAGTTTTGCACTAGCATGAGAAATTATCTTTGGTACTTTAGCCTCATTGTGGCAATCATCCAAAACTTAAGGAATTTCCTTCTCTTAAAAACATTTGTACATCTTTCTTAGAGATATAGTAGAAATTTGTGCTTCCTACTTGAGCTCACAACCAAAGAACACATGCTTCCTACTTATAGTCATAATTTAAATTTTTTTCTTCTTGATTGAAGTGACAATCAAAAACATATATTCTTTACTCAAATTTTTAATCAAGAACACATGCTCCCTACTTAAAATTACCATAAAGAACATGTACTTCTTTCTTAGATACATCATCAAGAACATGAACTCAATCCTTATATTTGCTTCAACATATTATTTTTCTCCCTCCACCCACTAATGAATATGTACTTTCTCTCATTTATTCTTTACACACATTCACACAAGCACTATTGCTTTGATCCATCTCAAAAGTGGTAGCACCAAGCTTGCCACATTCCTTCCTCTTTAGAGCAAACTATCTTGGTAGAAAATTTAATTATCCACCTTTCATTGAGATGGTTAAGCTAAAATTACACATCACATTTGATGTCATAAATAATAAATTATCTAGCATTGGAAATAAACTTTAACAAGATATCTCATAAAAAAATCACCTTCTATCATAATGTTCATAAACAATCAAAAGCATTGTATAACATGGTAGAAGATCATCTCACCAAATTTTACATCATACCAAATGTTGAACACATGAGGGTATGGATATAGAGATTTATCTACCATAGTCATAGCTCCTTCATGAGCACTACCATATATCTTACTATTCAAGAATTGTAAATCCCCAATTCAAGCACATAAGTACTTGTATACTTGAGTATTCATAACCTAGTAAAAAAGCCTTATGTTGTTTCACATTGGGATGAATCACTATCCACATATGAAATAGTTGCTTCTTGAGTTAAATAAAATCTTCAATGAGGAGAATTTAGATAAAAGAACTAACATGTTCAATCATTCAAGAACTTTCATACTCAAACTACCATCCAAGATTAAGAACATGGAGAACACTCTTCTCAAACAAGAGATTTGCAAATAACATAATTTGAAACATTATTAGTTCTCTTCTATGGATCATGAACTAATGATTAAGGAATCATTGGTAATGAATCCTCATATGAAAATCCAAGTGTAGCTTTACAACACATGAACAAAAAATCATCATATTGTAACATCAAATTATGGAGTCTTTAATGCATTCAAGCTACAGACTCTTCACAAGATCAATAGATATAGTGACAACCATCTAGCAAAATAACACATTATAATAAGAAGCATCAATCTCATACATTATCTTATATTTTTTGTATTAAAAAATCATTAGCTTAAACTATCACAAGGATCAACTAGTAAAAAAAAATATGTTTCTCTAACAATTCACCAAAACAAACTTGGATATACACAAGTGTTTTTCATAAACTAGAAATCATTGAGAGCATTCCATTGGCACTTCAAATGATTTCTTGGTAAGAAATTTTGAGCTAGAGCACATTTTTGTGTTTTGCACAAGAGCTCACCCTAATAAGAAAGGAACTTTCTCAAATTAACCAATGCTTAAATCATTTGGTTATTTCTATTATAGATACATGAGACTTTATGGTGTCACTTGGTTGTGATAATTGTTCCCATAACCAATAAAATCAAAAGTCATCCAAACCCCTTTTTTCTTAAGATAGATAATACATGTATATGTCATCTACTTGTAGCAACTATTGATAGAAATGGATCCTCCATAAGAATATGACCATGATCTATTCACTTGTCTTTATCTCTCTTCTTCAAATGCGCATTGCTTCATCTTCATACATATTCACATTATTGTGCACCTCCGAGTACACATGACTACCTTGTTTGTTATCTCCCACTAGTCCCTTGGGAAGATTAGATCTAAGAGGAGAATTACAAATATTTTTACATCATTTTTCCTTCTTGTGTATCATAGCAACACATAAATCATGAACAATAAGTCATGTTTATGAACCATAAAACAACACTAGCCTTGAATTGCAAACCATGGCCTTAATACCAAGTTTAATGATACTCCTCTAGAGAAGAATCACTCAACACCATCCTTGAATCTAAGAGTAGCCAAGTATTCTAGAAAAGATCCAATATGGACTATGCCTTAATGATCATAGCACTTGCAAGCACAAGATAAGTTCACATAACATGTTAGTCCAATTGTTAGGAGTGTAGTGATGAAGTTTATTTTGTCTGGCTTTGATATCAAATATCCAATATCAAAGCTATGATATTGAATACTTAATATCCAAGACCCAAAAGTTATGTCAAATATCTTATATTGTGGGATGTATGCTAGCCTATAAATATAACACTTGGATGCACTATATAGGGGCCATATTAGTTATAGTGTAGCAAAGCTCTTGCAATTTTTCTTTTTCAAAGTTAGAATATTTTTCCAAGTGTCCATAGTAGGAGTCATTAAGTGTACAAATCTTTATTTGCACATTATTGTACCTAAGCACGGTAGTATGTGCAGTAACAAAGATGAGCTTTTTTTATAAACCTTGTAGCACTTTGGCTAGATTAAATATTTTCTTCATGAATTTAAATTTTCAGAAAATTTCTTATAATGTTTTAAGTAATTAAGCTAGATCAATTTATATTAAATAGAAATTAATTAATCACATAAGTATGACCACTTCAAGCATGTCCATGATGCTTAGTAATCCCAGTAATGCTTAACGTTTGGTAACCTAGTAGCATTATACATATTTAGTATGTGTACAAAAAGTGGGACTAGATGCTTATGTTAGGATTAGTTAAATTAAATTAGTAATTAAATTACTTCATTCCTTTCATCTTTTAATTTAAGCACTCAAAATATAAAACATAAAAATAATAAAAATCATATGCCTCGGTTACGCTTATCCATACCTTTGCATATCACAAGTGTAATTGGGAAGATAATGAATAACTGTTAGGGTAAGTTTGCTTCCTAGAGGCTAGTGTACTAGAAGAAAATGGATCCATGGAATTTGATTAAATCATTTGTGAATGTGTAGTGATTCATATGCTTGAGTGTAGGGGTATTCATTGATCATCATTGGCACCCTTTCTAGGGACTCTTTTTGTTTGAAACATGTGCTATCTAGGCATAGTGAAAATCATTATCATTGGATGAACCCTAAGGTCAAAATCAACCTAAAAATAAATATAATAATTTGAGCACACTAATATATTATTCTAATTGCAAAATATCTTCTTCTCAATGGTGTAATGATACTAAATCACTTGTGCCTTAAGAATGCAAGGTGGTATATACTCAGCTAGATGAGTATGTGCCTAACTTCACCTTCATCCTACATTAGCATGAACAACTATGGTGGTGAGATATGGAGGGTAACATTGTAACACTTACTAATTAATCTATGGAAGGGATGATGTTGGTGACCATTTGGGACACAACCGCCAATGAGTGTCCTCAAACAGGATTTAGGTGCCTGCTGGTCTATGGCAACACCAAGGCCCAGATACCTCCAAACAAACTCAGTAGTTAATGTGAGTATGTCTGTGTGTTGTTGCAGCATGCGGTTGTGTGAAATGTAATGATTTCTTTGTGTGTAAACTACAAATGACTTACTTTAAAGAGATTTAGCCAACTTTTCCAAGTACTGTGAGTTGTTGAAAATTTCCTATTTCATTCAACTGCCTAGTCTATGCGGTCCTTATAATACCTACTTGTAACAAATAAAATTTTGCAAAAACATTTAAGCACAACTCCACAATATACTCCTAATTTTCCCCAGAGAAAGAGATAGTTCCACAAGAAAACTAGAAATAGAGCAAGATTCGATGAAAATAAGCAGAAAAGAAAAGAAAGAAGATTTGTGTAGATCTCAAATATTTAAACAAGGTAAAATGACACGAGTAAAAACTTCACAATAAAGCTATCCCAAATTCAATATCTACAAATTATTCAAACTTCCAAGCCTCAAACAAGCAATTTCTTCAAGACAATCCTACTATGCTACAAAAAATTTGTTGCGTAAACTACCATGTACGAGACTCCATTTTGACTAGATAATAGATGTCAAAAATTGCATTCAAACATAGCTTTTAAATGACTTGACAATTTCTAATTGAAATACCATGGAAATTCACTTTAAAGATAAAAGGAAGCTATTCTAATCCCATCAAAATACCAAAGATTTTTTGAACCCTCTCGACTACTGAATTGTTCAACGGCGTGACTACAAACAGAGGCTCTCTTACAACAATCCCAATAGCAGTCCTCCACATTGCACAATAACAAAATTTACTACTAAAATTCTCTTAAGGATTTTAAACACAAGCTCTTCTATGGCAAAATTTTAATATAAATTTCTATCAGGCAACAAGAACAGTAAGAGCAATCTAAAAATCCAAAAATTACTTGCCAAGGATGATACTATCTAAACCACTAGCTAAAGAATTTAAACAAAACAAAAAATAAAATACATAACTCATAGGAGCATGACAAAGAGGCTGAAATCTTTCCTTTAGCAAGCCATCTTACAAGCAATTGTATTTACAAATCTTCTTTGCAAATGCTCTTCTCAAGACCCCAAAGTGTCTTCAAGTGAGAGCCTAAGTGCTAACTAGTAGCCTTCCAAAGTATGATGTATGAGACCTCCCAAAAGTCCCTCCAAAAATCCCCCTTAATATCCTCCAAAATATATCCCAAAATCCTTCAAAAATATCCACTCCAAATCCCCCTTTCCAAGTCCTTATAAAGCCTTTTTATAAGGTTTACAAGGTAGGTAGGGAAGTTACATATTCAAAAATATCTCACCTAACTTCTCTCCCAAGTAACTTGGCCAACCAATTAGGAGATTACTTGCCCAACAAGTTAGGAGGTTACTTGCCCATTTAATTAGGAGGGAGTTATATAGTTTAGGAAGTTAGTCATAAATTTAGGAGGAATTAATATTTGTACATATTATAAATATTTCCTTTTTAAGTATTTTATTAAAATAAATCTAAAATCCCTAATCTAGTTTAATTTAATTAAAATTTTAAATGCTAAGTGTCATTAAGCTCTAGATTTTTTCATATAAAATAAAATATAATATCCACCTTATTGGTGGTAGCGGTAGTTAATTTATCCTTTTTGCATCTCCGATAATTGAAATTAAAATTTGGGATGGCCCGAAATATGAGCCCGAAGGTGAAGGCACCGATCCTGCAACTGCTAGCAACTAATTCAAATTATCTTCTTCGGCCAAAAATCATTACCAACAACTGCCATCACAGGAGAAGACTTAGCTGCCGCGTTAGGAAATGTCATTGTGTGTTCCGTAAGGGTCTACAACTGTTGTAACCTTTGCTTCTCAAAAATGCCCTGCAGGTTTTGATGAGTATATGATTTAATCATTGCTTCGTAGATTTTCGTTGCCTTCCATATGTAATAACTGATAAAATTTTGGCTTTCAAAATATTCGTCCAACATTTGGTGCAAATTCTTCAAAGCAACGTCCACCAAGGTTTTTAAGGCATTTTCCGTGGTTGCTGATGAAAACCCATATTTGTTCATCGCACGAAATAGGCGTCCATTCTCTAAAATCCACAAGTTTCTCTGCTAAAATTGATGATATGCTCACTGCATTCTGCCCTAAACTGGCCTTAGTTCAGGGTTTTTGGCATCTGGCGAGTCGACAACATCAATTCGTAAATCCGGCCGATGCGTGGGTGCAATCCTGAATGGCACAAGCCAATGGATTTTCCCAAAAACCATGACATTCAGTTCTATTTTTCTGATTTTCTATTTTTTCTCTGGTAGCGTTAACAATGGGCCTTCGGACTTATGGGAATTTGGGTTCATTTGTAATACAGAAGCCCTTACATCCTTTGCTAATTTAAATTTATAGAATTCAAATCTGTTGGTAGTCCGTTAGGTCCTTCACTTGCTTCCAACTCTCAACCGATTCTTGATAATTCATTACCCATGTTGTTGTCTATTTTGCCAATATTAACAGGGAGTATGCTTTTTTGTGGTAAATAATTACCTTCTTTTTTTTTTGTTATTCCAATCTTCACTTGAGAAAATAACTTGGCATTTTAATTTTACTTTCCAAGAAGGCTTCAACATTAAGATTATTTACCATTGGCTTGCTTCTCCAAGAATACCCATCAACTCACAATACTAAACTGCAAATTTACAACCAGGGATTGTCCTAATTTTGAACAAAATATTCCAACTGTTCCATGTAATGGCCAAATGTGCCAACATTTTTGCCCCTTTTTTCAAGACTAAAACATACTAAAAATTTCACTAAATTTTTACAACTGAATAGAAATCTCTTTTGAGGAAAATTCCCATTTCACATAAGGTGTGATGGGACAAAATCCTCATTCCTAAGCAAAATCAAACTGTATACAACAAACTATACATTATCAAGTCCTTCATGAACTATTCTTGGGATGGAAATTGAATTGTGAGGGTTATCCTAGTGGGAATCCTCATCTCTCTAACTATTTCATAGGATATCTCTGATGTGATGAAGGTGGTCCTGTTGTTCTCAAGCTTGGTAGAGCTCTCACCTTGATCTACATAAGCTTTCTCTTTGGCACTTCTCTCATTTTCCTTTTCGGATGAGCTCTTTTTTTCTTCTTCATTAGGTCTTTCATTTTCTTCTCGGGAGACAAAAGCTTCTCCCCATCCCCATGATGACTCTTCATAAGTAGGTGGCTCTTCTCCTTTTTCTTCTTCTTTGGAGCAATCTTGATATCGCCCCCAAACATTGGACTCTATATCCAAACCTCCAGTGAGAAAAGAAAATTCATCAAACAACCAAGCCATAAAAGAACACTCCTTTGGAGCTCCACAAGATCTCTCCTTTAGATAAGCTTTCAATACATGCTCAGGGCAACATCCCATCACATATGGAATAAAAGGCTTTCTCATTGCTCTCTCAAACTCCATTAGCTCTCTATAACCTTCACTACCAAACATGAATTAAAAGATGATGAAATCTTAAGCAATCTACCCCTCCTTTTATAGGTGCTAAAATTTTTAACTTCCATCCAAGTGTCTTCAACCAAGATTCCTTCTTTTTAGGCATTTAAACCATTTGTCACAATCCTCACTAAGTGGTGGATGAGTCACCTTCCCCACTTGTCAAACTTGTAGAATTCCACTTGTTTTACTTGTAGGCTTCCACTTGTCTCATTTGAGGAAAGATAATGTTCCAAATATAAATAAGCATAATTAAATATAATAATGGACACTATACTCCTAGTAATATTTACATAATACTATATACATATATTATTTTGTATCATACCATCTTCAAGTATGCAATTGTCCCAAATAATGTTTTATATGAAAAACATTATATGGAAATTGCAATTCCATGCCATTCCAAGGCTGATAATTTGTAAGTATCCTCTGACAATTGCTTTGTAACTTGAAAGGCACTGACCCATGTCGGAGTAAACTTATTTGGTTTCTTCATATTCCATAATAAGACAAGGTCCCCTATCTTGAAATTCCTTTTCAAAGCTTTCCTATCAAACCATCTTTTAACTTGAGAGGTATTCCATAACAAATTATCCCTTGCTTTATTCACTTCAGCTTCTCTTCTAATAAGCAAAGTCATGAAACTTCTATCTTTATTAGTCTTTTCACTATATCTTTGTACAAATTTGGAAGCTGAGCTTATAATCTTATTTATAATTCTTGCTGGCCATAGCTTTCTTAGTTATATGGTGATGTTGCAATAGCTTTCTTGAACCTAATTCGATCTGACCATAATGTAGATTTTAGATAATCGATCCAATTTCCTAGATTCCCATCCATCGATTTCTTAATATAAGCATTAAGCTTTTTATTGGTAGATTCTGCTAGGCCATTTCCTTGAGGATAATAATTTGATGAGGAAAATATGAAAATGGATTTTGCAAATGCCCACCCGATAAGCTCTTCGGATTTGAAGGTGGGTCCATTGTCTGACACTAACACTTCAAGTACACCAAATCTACTTAGAATGTGGTCTTCTAGAAACTTAATCACATCAGATGCTGAACTTCCTCTTAGAGCTTTTGCTTTATACCATTTAATAAAATAATCAGTAGCTGTGAGAATAAACTTGTGTCCAACTCTTGAAGGAGTAATTGTACCAATAAAATCCAAACCGCTGAAATGGTCTATCTGCAACTACTGGCTTTAAAGGGGCTCTAGCCCTTTTAATCTTGGGCCCATGAATTTGACATTTATAGCATTTTTGAACCTTGGAACTAATGTCTTGATACATGGAAGGCCAATAATAACCATATCGAAGTATATGTTGCATAGTTGATTTAGGGGATTCATAAAAAAGATTCAAATGATCATGAAATTATTCCAAGATGAAACTAATTTGATCATTATGAACACATTCCAATAAAACTCCCTGAAAATCTTTTCTATATAATATACCATCTTTAACCACAAATCTTCGTGCTCTTTTAAAGAAATCTCTCTTTTGACTTGCAGTTAAATTATTTGGAATTTTTCTTGTACTAAGAAATTTGAAGATTTCATCATACCAATTCTCTTCATGGATGTCAAGTGTACATACTTCACTTTCTTTAGTCATTGACTTGGCTAGTCCCATTCCCTTAACTGTCTTGCATATTTCCAATGAAAATCTGAAACTTTGCAACTTAATAAGCCATTTTCCTTTTTTCAATCCAATCTCATTTTTGGATAGGAATCGCTTGACTGTAGGTTCAATTAGCATAATGTGGACTAATGAACTTTCCAAATAATATTTAAAATGCTGAAGTGCTTTGATGACTACGAAAGCTTGTTTCTCTAAGTCTGAATAATTTAACTCTGAACCTTTCAACTGATACCCAAAAAATCCAATTGGTTCATCTTGACCTTCATTATCCTTTTTTGTTAGAATAGCAGCGATAGAATCATTTGAAGCAAATGAGTATGACCAAATATCTTCTCTAAGCCTAGGCTTTACCAAACACGGAGCCTCTTGTATAGCCTTTTTGATTTTTGATAAAGCTCTTTCTGATTCTAGTGTTTTCTCTACTTGAACATCCTTTTTTAGCATATACATCAAAGGTTTGGTAATTTCAGTAAATCCGGGGATGAACTTTTTAATGAAGTTTATCTTCCCAAAGAAAGATCTATGAGATTTCTTACTTGTGGGATGCTCAATATTCTATACTACTTGGATTCGGGAATTGTCTATGGCAATCCCTTCTTGACATATTATATGGCCTAATAGGCTTCCGGATTTAACCCCGAAGATACACTTCTTAGGATTTAATGAAATACCAAACTCATGACATCTGTCGAAAACTTGCTGGAGATGATTAATATGATCTTCTTTTTTCTTTGAAAATATTGTAATATCATCTAAATAAACCACCACAAATTTGCCTAATAAATCCTTGAATGCTAAATCCATTGCTCTTTGAAAAGTAGCTCCAGCATTTGANTGATGGCTGATGTTCTTCTTCAATCATGACATCTTTGTAACTCTCTAATAATTGCATATCCAATGTTGAAGCTGCCTTTGCCAAATCGTCTGCTATAAGATTCTCTGCTCTGTTTATATGCTCTATTTGGTAATGTTGAAATTGATCTAACATCTTACAAGAAAGTTGCTTATAAGGTCTTAAGAATGAGCTCTTTACGACACAGTTACCTTTTACTTGTTCACAGACTAATCTTGAGTCTCCCTTTATAATTATTTCTTTGATCTTTTTGTCTAGAGCTATTCTCAAACTAATACATAAAGCTTCATACTCAGCCTTGTTGTTAGTACAAGGAAAAGATAGACGAATTGCTTTGAGAATTTCAGGTGAATAATTCTTTAATATAACTATACCGACTCCTGCACCTTTTGAATTACATGAACCATCAAAGTATAACTCCCATTTATCCTCTTGCTTTGACTGTTCTTTTTCAGAACTATAATTTTCTTGGAGTGTACAAATTTTTTTTTCAACATCTCCTTTTCGAGCCATTTTACTTTTTCCATTTTAAGTAATACTATCTATCATCAAAGGTTCACTATAGATGTAGATTTGATTTGGTTCTCCCTTCCAAGGTAACCACATGAGAGAATAATCTGTTGATATGTAACCTAAGAAATTATTGCTCCAAATTCTACTCAATAAGAGACTATGAGAATCTGGTATATCTGCCACTTGAATAGTTACTTTACTTCTAATGCGGGATTCAGAAGCAATTTCCAATAGAACATTTGGCAATTGACCCACAATATTCACTCTACTTTTATCCACTTGAACAATCTTCCTATATGATTTTTCAGGAATCAAACCAAGTTTCTTACATATAGACAATGGCATTATAGTAGACGTGGCTCCAAAATCAACCAAACAATTATGTAAGTATTTATCTTTCAATTTCATTGTCAAAAGGAAAGAAGGAGCTTCCTTATCATATGAAGTCTTTAATTTCTCATCATTTTTAGACACATAGCTTAACTCTGATTCTCTAACTCTTCTTTTGCCTTTAATGAACTCTAAAGCCTTTCTTTGCTAATCTCCTATTTGAAGCAACTGATAGAGGCTAATATTGGCTTTGACATGTTTAAGGTCTTCTATCAAATCATATTTTCCATCACCAATAAAGCTTGATCTCTTTATCCATTTATTGAAAGATTGATTTGGAGTGCTTTGCTCCACTTGATTGTCTTTACCTTTATTCTTATCTCTTCTACTTGGCT
>MNCI01021226.1:0-10760 GCA_015680685.1 Gnetum montanum | reverse complement strand
AAATATTTAAACAAGGTAAAATGACACGAGTAAACACTTCGTAATAAAGCTATCCCAGATTCAATATCTATGAATTGTTCAAACTTCCAAGCCTCAAACAAGCAATTTCTTCAAGACAATCCTACTATGCTACCAAAAATTTGCTGCGTAAACTACCACGTATGAGACTCCATTTTGACTAGATAATAGATGTCAACAATTGCATTCAAACAGAGCTTTTAAAAGACTTGACAATTTCTGATTGAAATACCATGGAAATTCACTTTAAAGATAAAAAGAAGCTATTCTAGTCCCATCAAAATACCAAAGATTTTCTGAACCCTCTCGACTATTGAATTGTTCAACGGCGTGACTACAAACAAAGGCTCTCTTACAGCAATCCCAATAGCAGTCCTCACACATTGCATAATAACTAAATTTACTACTAAAATGCTCTTAAGGCTTTTAAACACAAGCGCTTCTATGGAAAAATTTTAATAGAAATTACTATTGGGCAACAAGAATAGTAAGAGCAATCTAAAAATCCCAAAATTACTTGCCAAGGATGATACTATCTAAACCACTAGCTAAACAATTTAAACAAAACAATAAATAAAATACATAACTCACAGGACCATGACAAAGAGGCTAAAATCTTTCCTTTAGCAAGCCATCTTATAAGAAATTGTCTTTACAAATCTTCTTTGCAAATGCTCTTCTCAAGACTCCAAAGTGTCTTCAAGTGAGAGCCTATGTGCTAACTAGTAGCCTTCCAAAGTATGATGTATGAGACCTCCTAAAAGTCCCTCCAAAAATCCCCCTTAATATCCTCCAAAATATATCCCAAAATCCTTCAAAAATATCCACTCCAAATCCCCCTTTCCAAGTCCTTATGAAGCCTTTTTATAAGGTTTACAAGGTAGGTAGGGAAGTTACATATTCAAAAATATCTCACCTAACTTCTCTCCCAAGTAACTTGGCCAACCAATTAGGAGATTACTTGCCCAACAAGTTAGGAGGTTACTTGCCCATTTAATTAGGAGGGAGTTATATAGTTTAGGAAGTTAGTCATAAAGTTAGGAGGAATTAATATTTGTACATATTATAAATATTTCCTTTTTAAGTATTTTATTAAAATAAATCTAAAATCCCTAATCTAGTTTAATTTAATTAAAATTTTAAATGCTAAGTGTCATTAAGCTCTAGATTTTTTCATATAAAATATAATATAATATCCACCTTATTGGTGGTAGCGGTAGTTAATTTATCCTTTCTGCAACTCCGATAATTGAAATTAAAATTCGGGATGACCCAAAATATGAGCCCGAAGGTGAGGGAACTGATCCTACAACTACCAACAACTGATTCAAATTATCTTCTTTGGCCAAAAATCGTTACCAGCAACTGCCATCACAGGAGAAGACTCAGCCGCCACGTTAGGAAACGTCGTCGTATGTTCCGTAAGGATCTGCAACTGTTGTAACCTTTGCCTCTCGAAAATGCCCTACAGGTTTTGATGATTATATGATTTAATCATCGCTTCATAGATTTTTTTTGCCTTTTGTCTATGATAACTTATAAACTGTCTGGCTTTCAAAATTTTCATCCAACATTTGGTGCAAATTCTTCAAAGCAAACGTCTATCAGGGTTTTTAAGGCATTTGCCTTGGTTGCAGATGAAAACCTAGATTTGTTCATCGCACAAAATAGGCGTCCATTCTCTGAAATCCACAAGTGTCTCTATTTAAATTGAAGATATGCCCATTGCATTCTGCCCTAAACTGGTCTTAGTTTTGTCTGCATAGCCTGCATGCGATTGCTGCCCGAAACACCCTTCAATACAGCTCAGTGGTGAAAGAAGGGCCTCCCATGTACTCCATGAACTCGAGTTTAGGGTTTTTAGCATCTGGCGAGTCAGCAACATCAATTCGTAAATTCAGCCGATGCGTGGATGCAATCCTGAACAGCACAAGCCAATGGATTTGCCCAAAAACCATGGCATTCAGTTCTATTTTTCTGATTTTATATTTTTTCTCCGGCAACGTTAACAATGGGCCTTCAGAATTACAGGAATTTGGGTTCGTTTGTAATATAGAAGCCCTTACATCCTTTGATAATTTAAATTTACAAAATTCAAACCTGTTGGTAGTCTGTTAGGTCTTTCACTTGCTTCCAACTCTCAACCGATTCTTGATAATCCATTACCCACGTTGTTGTCTATTTTGCCAATATTAGCAGGGAGTATGCTTTCGTAAATTAAATAAATAATTAGCTTCTTTTTTTTGTTATTCCAATCTTCACTCAAGAAAATAACTTGGCATTTTAATTTTACTTTCTAATAAGGCTTCAACATCAAGATTATTTACCATTGGCTTGCTTCTCCAAGAATACCCATCAACTCACAATACTAAACTACAAATTTACAACCAGGGATTATGCTAATTTTGAATAAAATATTCCAACTGTTCCATGTAATGGCCAAATGTGCCAACAGATGCTACTATAAACACTTAGGAGGTTGGGCATACAAGATCTTCAAAAGAGTATGTTCTGCATGATCATGACTACCAAGACTACCATCCCACTGAAACACAATGCAGGAGAGATCGACACTAGGAGAAGCACCATGAGGCTATGAAGGAAAAATGGTTCTCCAATTCCTTGTTCCTACACAACCAAAATGATAATGAGGATTATTCTTATAGGATTTATCAACATGAAGATTCTCCACCCCTTAATATGGGTGATGGGGGTGTGAACCTGAATCTGTAGTCCACTATTAACAATCCGAGTTTAGGTAAAAGTGGGAGTCAAAGCAGAGGCTTAGGAAAGCATCAAGATGATAAGAAACCTGATGAACATGGTCATGATAGGAATAGTAGAGGTGGAAGATACCATGGTGGTGGCAGCCCTCCTCCCTCTTTGCCCTCTTCACCTACATCTTCTTCTTTCTCTTTTGGTTCTAACAAATGTTATTGAAAGAACAATTGTGATGAAGGTGAATAGTAGGATAATGATAATTGTAGAGACCATCATGAACAAAGGGGTAGTAGATGATATCATAGGCATCATCAAAATAATGATTATGATGAGCCTTTGCTTGCCACTCAAAGAATGCTAAACATTGTAGAGGCAATAAAAATTCCAACTAGACATGTGAAAGATAGTCAAATCAGGCAACTTGACATAAAGAATATCTCCAAGTCTGAGGGGGGATATAACTCTTATCTACAAACACGTCTTCAAGATTTTCATGATACTTGTGCCTTACAAAATATTGAAAATAATTAGTATAAATTAAATCTATTTTCCAAGACACTCATTAAGGAAGTAGAAAGCTATTATTAATCATTAGAATTGGAATCCATCTACAGGTGGAGTACAATGCTAAAGATGTTCAATGGTAAATATCAGATGTACTCATGAGTGTCTAAGCTGAGAAAGTAGATCCAAGGATGGAATGAAGGAACATATCAACCCTTGGACACCACCATGGGCAGATACTATTCTCTCATACACTGATGTCCTAGCCATGGTTATTCTCAATGGGAACAACTTTTCCACATCATAGATGGACTCATATTAGAAATGAGAAGAACTCTTAGGGTCTATGCCTAAGGGAAACTATTAAAATTAAGAGCTCATTAGATACAAAGGATGATAGAGTAGGTAGCAACAAAAGAAAGAGATTTGAGGAAACAAGAAAGTGCAAAAGAATATAATAGGAATCCTTCCATTAGAAAGAGGGATGTCTACTTTTATGATAGTGAAGAGGAGTCATCTCTTGATGAGGTGATGTATCAAAAGACCTTGTTGATCCAAAAATCTATTTATGAAATTTTGGCCAAGGTAGATAAAATGTGGGATTTAATGGATGAAAAATTCCAAACTACTCTAAAAATCATAGAAAAATCAATAGAGAAAAGTAGTGATTGTAATTGTAGGAGGTGAAAAGAAGTTGAACATGCCTACTAAACAGGTAAGGGCAAGCCTGCTACAGTAGAAGAAGTTGTGGAGATAGAATCAGATAATAATGATGGGTGTGACATCTACCAATACAAACATCCTAAAGGATGTTACTTTTCATGTCACACTTGCAAGAGTCTAGGGTGTATACTCTAAATCCTATATTGATAAGGAGATAGTCACTTAGAATATTGTCTTATTCTCAAGGCAATCCTAAGTAGTTTCACCAACAACAAACCTACTATCCAAGTGAAGCTCCACCACAATCATATGAGTAGTACCAATAGTGATAGCATCCACAATCATGAAGGATTCCACCACTAAGGTAACACTACCCTTACTAATAACTAGGTCCATATACATACTATGTTTAGCAAACCATTTCTCTATGTGACTCTTCCAATCATGCCACTTTCCAACATCACTACTACCCTCCTGAGTATTACTGAACTCATTCTCCATATCATGGAAGGAAGTCCTTACATCCATATTACCATCCTCATCTTTTTGCATATATCCCTCCATGTTCAACCTAGTTACGACTAGCTCTGTTAATGCAAGAAAAAATTCTGTCTCAACTATAACAACACAACACAATAAGGATTGTTAACTTATATTCGGCTCCTCAACCAAGTGGTTCAAAAACTAGATCATAAAAAAGACCTTTCTTTCGAACCAACAACCCAACTAAACCCTCACATATACCTAGAGCTAGTAACCATGCTTCTCAATCTCCCTCTACATCTAATCTGTTCAAGTCCCCTTCAAAACAAACACCTACCAAAGTGCATGTTGTCATGTTAATTCATGTGGTAATCGATTGGATAAAGATTGGCCACCTTTCCAAGAAACTATCTAATCCTAGAGGTCCCCTTATTTACCTTCAAATTACTAGAAATGAATCTTGCAAGGCTCTTTTGAATTCAAGTTCTAGGGTTAATCTGATTTTCCATGAGATGTATAAATCCTGGAACCTACCTCTACTCAAGAAGAGAAATATCCATCTTGAGTTAGTTGATCAATCCATCACTATTTCCTTGGGAATTGTGGAAGAAATTATGATCACCATTTGTAGGTGGTCCTATTGTATCAATTTCCTAGAGATCCAAGTAAACAATATTAAGGGAGACTTCCCAATCATCATGGGAAGAGCTTAGCTAAGCACTATTGATGCATGATTGGGGATCTGAGATCTTGTCCTTGAAATCTCTAAAGAAAATGCATTTAGAAAGATCGAGAGGAAGAAAGTACCATGCATAGCATACAATGATACATGGTGCAACTGTGTATGGAAACTATGGACCATTAATAGTGTATCTATCAAAGCATGTAGTCAATGTGCTGATATATCTAAAATTCAATGGTGCTTGTATGTAGCAACCACAAAGAAAGAGGACACCTAGTGGCTGACAATTGATCCTAAGAGCATCTCAACACTTTCCATGGAACCTACTGAGAGCCTAACATATGCCTACATAGAAGGCATGGATGAATTGGAGCAATTTCATTGCCAACTCTCTGGTGATGTAAATGATGATACCAATTGGGGAGAGTTGAAAATTCCTAAGAATTTTAAACAAGAGTTCCTTGAGTTGAAAACTCTACCTACCATCATGGAATATGCATTTTTAAAAATGGGAAGCCAGTAATAATCAATGCAAATCTTGCTCTTGAAAAAGAACAATTGTTATTGAAGGTGGTTAACAAATGGTCAATAGCCTTTTCTTGGTCATATCCTAAACTCATAGAGATTGATCCTAGGATATGCTAGCATCATATCTACACTAATATAGACATGAAGCCAAATAGGTAGCCATAATGGTGGTTGAAACCCAATTGAACAACTCCTTAAGGTAATTGAACAACTCCTCAAGGTAGGATTTATCTATCCCATTGCAGATAGTGAGTGGGTGAGCCCATTTGTGATTGTAACAAAGAAAGGTGGTAAGTGGTAGGCCTGCATTGATTTTTTGGCTATTGAATATGACAACATTCAAAGATCACTTTCCATTACCATTTGTGGATCAGGTGTTAGACACTATTTTTTGACATTCCTACTATAGCTTGATGGATAGTTATAATGGTTATAACCAAATTCAAATTGCACCAGAACACCAAGCCAAAATCACATCCACAAGTCCTTGGGAGACTTTTGCATATTGAAAGATGCCTTTTGGCCTATGCAATGCTCCTACAACATTCCAATGCTTGGTATTCATCATTTTTTAGGAACAGATTAATAGTGGAATGAAAGTCTTCATGGATGACTTCTCCACCTATGGGGCTACAGTTGGGCAAGCCTTAGACCATCTTGAGTAAGTGCTTAAAAGATGTGTGGATACTAATCTTTGGCTTAATTGGTAGAAGAGCCATTTGATGGTCCAAGAGGGCATTGTACTAGGGCATAGAATTTCTCAAGCAAGGATTGAGATTGACCCTGAAAATATTAGGGTCATCCAAGGAATTACCCATTAACTAGAAATTGTAAAAGTTGTTTGGTCATTCCTTGGACACAATAGTTACTACTAAAGATTCATAGAGAATTTATCTAAGATCACAAAACCATTGGTTGAGCTAACAAAGAAAGATGTTCCATTTTTTTGGACCAAGAAATATGAAAATGCATTCCAACATTTGATGGAGAAACTTGTAAAAGCTTAAATTCTATGAGCACCAGACTGGTCCAAACCATTTCACATCATGACGAATGCATCAAATTATGCCTTGGGATTCATACTTACATAGTTGGATAATCAAAAATATCCTTATTACTTCCAATGTGCAAGCCAAAGCATTGTGGGTCCATAACTAAACTACACTACCATAAAAAAAGAATTATGGTAGTGGTGTTTGCTTTGAATAAATTCAAGAACTATGTGCTTGGATACAAGGTGTTAATGCACATAGAACAAAGAGTAATTCACTTCATGATTAATAAGCTAATAGTAAGCCCCCGTGTCATATGGTGGCTAGTGGTCTTATAGAAATTCGATCTTATGATAGTAGATAAAAAAAACTGAGAATGTGATTGTTGACAACTAGTCTCAATTGAGATGGGACAACAAAGAGGAGGAAAGCCCACTATCTGATCAACTTCCTAATGAACTCCTCTTTGTTGGGGCTATAACTGAACAATAGCCCATTGAGCCTAAATGGTATGATAGCATTCTCACTTATCTTCTTACTTAAGAGATTCCATAAGAGCTAGATCATAAAAAGAAACAACAAATTCTTCACTAGGTGAAATGCTTCATGGAGATCAATGGGCACCTCTACAAGGTGTGCACCAATGGCCTAGTTCATTGGCATGTCCCTGATGCTATTCAATAATGCATCCTCTAAAACACTCATGAGGGTCCTTGTCGAGGCCACTATGTAGGAAGATGCACACCCATTAAGATCTTAATGGTAGGTTATTATTTGCCAACACTTTTTAGGGATGCTCACCAATTTGTCAACTCTTGTGAATGTTGCCAACACAATGGTTGAACGACTGCTCATATGGAGGGCCCTAAGTACTGGATTTGACCACTAGAATCCTTCAACATCTGAGGCATTAACTTCATGGGTTCCATCACGCCCATGTCAAATGGAATGGTTTATATCATAGTCATTTTAACTATTGTATGAAAGGGTAGAGGTAGCAGCCGTCACTAACTATACATATTCTACTACTACTTTGTTTGTATAACAGAATGTTGTAAGTAGGCTTGTTGTTTCACGTGCACTAATTTGTGACAAAGGAACCCATTTTATAGGTACTACCATTTGAAAGCTCATGCAATTCTTGGGGTTTGGACATAAATTAACAATAGCTTACCACCTTAGAGCCAATGGTTAAGTTAAGGTTACAAAGAGGGAAATCACTAAGATCCTAACAAGAATTGTTAGCAAATATAGAAGAGACTAGAGCATGAAACTTGACAATGCCCTCTAGGCCTATCACTCCACTTGGAATCTCCCTATAGGCTCCTTTCCCTATGAGCTAGTGTATAGAAAATTGTCAACTCTTCCTATTCAATCTAAGCTTTATACACTTTCAACAACCTTTGACCTTGACCTTGACTTAAGTCTAGCACAAATATAAAGATTGATGAATCTCAACCTACTAGATGAAAAATGATTAGTGGCCTTGTCATTTAGTAAGTTACATAAGGCATTTAGCAAAAGTGCCATGATCTTAGAATTAGAAATGTTAAATTTCAACTAGGAGATAAGGTCCTCTAGTAGAACCCCACACATATACGTCAATGAACTAAGTTCCAAACATTGTGAGAATGGCCTTACACCATTTACAAATCCTTTTCTTTTGGGATCACATTAATGAACAAACTTGAGAGCCCAAATAAAAAGCATTTGGTCAACACATAACAAGTCAAACCTTTCCATGAGCCTAATCTAGCCAAAGCAAAAAATGCCTCATCATATGGAAAACCACACTCAATCTTTCAGATCTCCTCCTTCTAACTTAGTCATGGGGGAGATGGCCATCCATGCTAATCATATAAATGGCTTCTAAATTTTTTCTATTTTTTGTTTTACACTTTGTTGTTTTTACACCCTTTTTTCTTTTCTACTTTTTACTATTTACACCATTTTTAATATGTTTTATTTTTCTTAAATATTTTACAATTTCTAGTATATTTTTCTTTATTTTGGTGTGCTTTTCTTATTGTGTTCTAATACTAATATGCCTTATTACCAATTGGGTATATTATGGTTTTCTTGATGTGGGCATGTGCTAATCAGTTATCTAATTGATAGTGTTTGTGTTCTAGCTTTGAATTTTGTTACTAATAACTAAGACATGATCTTTTTTCATGAAATAGATAGTGAGTTCATGACATCCACCCATCCACAAACTCTATGATTTTCCTTGTTTTGGATGTATGAGGTCCCTTAAGTAAAACTTTAATGAACTTGTGACCTTGGTAGTTTTTGGACTTGAAAAGGATTCAAAGGTTTGAATAGGGTGTGACTTCAAGTAAACTCAATATTCTTTATACTCTTCTACTTACTTGGATGCATGAGTGTTTTCATGGATTTCTTACTATTCCATGCTGACCAATAACAGGAAGTTAAATAATTCTTTGCATGGTGTGGTTCCCATTCAAAAACAAAAACATACGATGAAAATTCAAAGCACATCCCTTAGACAAAATAAATGGACTACAAGCACTAGTTACAAGACTAGAAAGACATGTTCCCATGTCTGAAGGTCCCCTCTAACTAAGGACCTTTCTCACTTTTTTCTTCTCTTTTCTTCTTAAATAAGGAATGATGGTTCTTCTATGGGAGCACTCTTGTGTCTCAAGGGGGTGGAATGATCTTAGAGTGATGATGCAAAGTCACTAAATGTGGTTGGTTTTGGTCTAGACTAAAGATGGATTTTATTAGGTTATTTAACCATAAAATTTATGTGGGACTTCATCTAATCTTAATCAGAAACTCCATTTCACTTTCCCTCTCTCACCCATCTATGCTTTCCATGCCTTACCTCATTGCTGGTGTTCATGTCCTTGTTTGATGTCTTAGTTTGATGTGTCGAAATTCTTAGGTAGTTTCTTCCAGGTTTTCATACTTAACTTTCTACAACCACTAATCACCCGTGGGGCCCGTGGACTTCTCGGTTTGAGGATATGCAAGGAAAGCAAAGGACATGTGCCTTTTTTGGAGAGGATCCACTTAGATACCTTTTGGTTGCATTATTTAACTCCTTTATTCTTAGGCATTCTCACAATAAAATTCTTTTGTGTGCCCCATTGATAACATCCAGTTGTGTGCATCTTCATAATGTTTTTTAATGAAATCCTCTTTTTTCTTGTTTTGAATTCTTCAACCCTCTTCAAGCATGTCATCACATTTGGGCTTTTTAACATTTAATAATTGATCACTTATCCATTTCGTCCCATTTTTCAGTCTTGCCACTAATGTTATTAAAAAAATAAACTCACCATAATCATAACCTAGTCAAGTGTAACTGCCAATGAGACAAGGTACCTAAAAGCTATAAGTTACACATTACACACTAATTTGTGATTTTTTTGTGATTCCAATGGGAAGCATGGATTGGAGGTAGGACTATCTTCACCAAGGAATAAGTAGCAGCACTACGCGATGAGGTCCCTTCATGATCATTGAATCTTCTCCCTCGTTCTTTAACTGCCAAAGGAGTTGGATGTAAGTTTTGGCTAGGGTGTTCAATTCTATTATCATGAACATCCAAATTTGTAAAATATTGTAAATCTATATACTTGGACACTTAGAATTTGTCTATTTTGTTTGAATTATTTTTCATGTCGATTAATAATCCCATACCTTTCCAATATTTTGTAAGGGACTTGTTCCTTCTTTTGTTCACTTGAGGAAAAGTTTTTATTCAGTTGTGGGGTATGATGAAGTATGTTTTATATAGCTCCAATATCAAATATCCAATATCAGAGCCTTGATATCAGAAACCCAATATCAAGGACCCAGAAGCAATGTTGGATATTTGATATCATGGGATGTGTGTTGTCCTATAAATATAATACTTGGGAGCATGGTTTGGAAGTCATATTATTCATAGTGTAGCATAGCTCTTATAGTTTTTATTTTGTAGAGTTAGAATATTTTCCCAAGTGCCCATAGTAGGAGTCACTGAGTGTACAGATATTTATTCATGCACTGTTGTACCTGAGAATGGCAGTGTGTGTAGCAATAAAGATGAGCTTTCTGATAAACCTTGCAGTAGTTTGGCTAGATTAAATATTTTTTTCATGCATGTAAAGTTTCATGTAATTTCCTTTAATTTTTTAAGTAATTGAGCTAAATTA
>MNCI01021225.1:88357-100990 GCA_015680685.1 Gnetum montanum | reverse complement strand
GTAATCCGGTATAAGAACAATAGGCTCAAAATTGTCTTACGCTCACTACGCAGCTGTGCGTAACAAAGCATAGACAATGTCTAATTTACGCTCACTACGTAGCTGCGCGTAACGAAGCGTAAATAATGTGTAACTTACACTCATTACGCAGCTGCGCGTGATGAAGCGTAAACAATGCCTAGTGATGAAATACGCAATGGTACGCACTGCCGTGTAACGAGCGTAAAGACAAGTTATCCACGCGCCATGAGAAAAAGTGTCGAACTGTTGCGCTTCTCTAGCCTTTGACTATTTTGGAGCTTATCACGCTCATTACGCTGCCGTGCGTAATAGAGCGTAAACTTGTCTTTGAACAAAGTTGATGCGCGCTCTCGCTTGAATTGCGAATCTTTGCCTGAGGCCGACTCGTGATTTTCACAGTGTTTCAGAAAGCATCACACTTTGCATGGAACCTACTAAGAGCTGAACTTGTGTCTATGTTAAAGGCATGGATGAACTAGAGTAAGTTCATCACCAACTCTTTGATGATGAACCCAATGATACCAATTGGGGAGAGTAGAAAATCCCTAAAAATTTTAAATAAGCACCCTTAGAGCTAAAAAATCTACCTATCAACATGGAATATGCATTTCTAAAAAATGGCAAGCTAGTAATAATTAATACTAACCTTTCTCTCAAGTGTAAAAGGATGCTATTGAAGGTGGTCAAAAAATGATCAACAACCTTTGCTTGGACATATTCTAAACTCATAGGGATTGATTCTAGGATATGCCAGCATCACATCTATACCGATCCTACCATGAAGCCAAAGAGGTAGGTGCAATGATGGCTGAATCCAAAATTGAAGTAAATCATCAAAGAGGAAATTGAACAACTCCTCAAGGCAAGGTTCATTTATCGAATTGCAAATAGCAAGTGGGTTATTCCACTTGTAATTTTTCCAAAGAAAGGTGGCAAATGTCAGTTCTATATTGATTTTAGGTTATTAAACATGGTAACATTCAAGGATCATTTTCCATTACCATTTGTGGACTAGGTGTTGGACACTATTTCTAGGAATTGATATTATAGTTTCTTGGATGGTTATAGTGGCTATAACTAGATTTAGATCATGCCTAAAGATTAGGAAAAAACAACATTCACAAGTCCCTAGGAATCTTTTGCATATTGTAAGATGCCCTTTGGTTTATGCAATGCCCTTACAATGTTCCAATGCATTTTCCTAAGTATTTTTTAGTAGAAAATTGGTAGTGGGATGCAAGTATTCATGGATGACTTCTCCACCTGTGGCACTACATTCAAGAAAGCCTTGAACCACCTTGAGAAAGTTCTTAAAAGATGTGTGGAGACTAATCTCCAGCTCAACTGGCAAAAGAGCCATCTCATGGTCTAGGAGGGCATTGTGTTGGGGCACAAAATTTCTTAAGTAAGGATTAAGGTAAACCCTAAAGATTTAGGTCATCCAAGGAATAACCTGCTAGCTAGAAATCATTAAAGATGTTTTGTCATTCCTTGGATACACTGGCTACTACTAACAATTCATAAAAAATTTCTCTAAGATCGAGAAACCATTGGTTGAGCTCACAAAGAAAGATGCTCCATTCATATGAATCAAAGAATGTGAAAAGACATTCCAATAACTTAAGGAGAAGCTTGTAGAAACTCGAATTCTACGAGTCTATAATTGCTCTAGTCCATTTCACATAATGAAGGATGCATCAAACTATGTCTTGGAAGTTGTGCTTATGTAGTTGGATGATAAAAAATGTTCATATTACATCCACTACACAAGCTGAAGCATTATCGGTGCACAACTCAATTACATCATGGTAGAGAAAGAGCTTATGATCGTGCTATATGCTTTGGAGAAATTTAGGCACTATGTGTTTAGATATAAGGTGTTTGTGCATACTGATCACAATGCCATTCACTTTCTAATAAATAAATGAATAGTAAGCCCTTGTGTCATACAATGGCTGGTGATCTTACAAGAGTTTGATCTCACAATGGTAGATCAAAAGGGAACTAAGAATGTGGTTGTTGATCACTTGTCTCAGTTACGATGGGATAACAAAGAGCATGAGAACCATTCTTTGATCAATTTCTTGATGAATTCCACTTTGCCAATGCAATAAATGAACAAGTGCTCACTGAACCAAACTAGTATAATGGTATCCTCATATTCTCACTTAAGAGATGCCATAAGAATTAGACCACTAGAAAAAATAATAGTTTCTTCATTGGGCCAAATGCTTCATGGAGATTAACAGACATCTTTACAAGGTGTGCACTGATGGACTAGTTTAGTGCTGTGTTCCTAATGTTGATTAACTGTGCATTTTTCAAGACACTCATGAGGATCCTTGTGGGAGCCACTATGCAGGAAGACACACAAATATTAAAATCCTGATGGTAGGGTACTATTAGCCAAAAATCTTTAGGGATGTCCACAAATTCGTCCAATCTTGTGAATGCTCTCAACAGGATGGTGGGATGACCACTCAAATGGAGGAACCTCAGTAGTGGATCCAACCACTAGAATCCTTCAACATCTAGGGTATTGATGAGTGGCAAGGTACCCCTACAATCAACCATATGAATACGAGCACTTCATGCATGATCTGGTTAAACTCCGTAGACGGACTAGTTGTGGTCTCTAGACAGTTACTTGTAGATCGTAGTTCATTATCTTCCCACCTGGACTAGTATTAGCTTTGTCACATATGGTTTAGTCTAGAGTGAGGTGTATGATGTGTTCCTACACTAATGCTGCTCTTGGGTATGATGGGAAATAATATCAACTAAGTTAGGAGAGAGGATGAGAGAGAATATTAACTAGCCTAAGTGCAATGAGCATCCGTTCCTTAATCATCCGTACACATCTTGGACCTCATGCATGACTACCACTAGGATTACCAAGCGCATGGCCTAGGTATGCTACTAGGTTACCAAGTAGTCACACTTAAATGCTCGTGATTAAGTCATACTCATTATGGGTTACTAGGAGATAAGGGTGGAGAGATATTAACTAAGAATAGAATAAATAATAATAACAATTAAATAATTAAGCTAAGTGGATGCTGCAATGATGAAGTAATCTCGATCTTTATTGCCAGTCATGTGTGTGTCCAAGTATGTTACAATCGAATAAGGATACCATACAATTACAATCATCACACTACGGGCATGCACTAGGAGAAAGGGTTGAGAGGAAAAACTGACAAAAAGTTACTACCTTAATAATAAAAAACTAAAAAACTTAAAACTTATTTACCAAATCTACTTGCCTCTTATTTACCAAATCGCGTACATGATATCGCATCTAGGTTGTGATATCGTGTATGTGATATCATGGGTGCAATATCATGGCCAACAATTCATGACTCATCATACCCCTAGGATTGAATGAAAACTCATCCTTGAGTTGATGTGAGAACAATCTTCATTGATTACATAGTGGATAGGTATGGTATTATTGACTAACTAGAATGGATTCATGCCATAGTATGGAATCAGAAAAAAATTGAGACACAACATGAAGAACGCAAACGAAAATCCTATAACTACAAGAGTGGATGGAACTCATGTAGTTCCTGGTGGTAGTGGCTCCTCCATGGGTGTCTTTCCCTTGTCTTGTGCTCCAGGTCTTGGGATTTGATGGCATCAAAGTATGGCCTGGAGTTTCTCCTCTTCAGTTTAGGGATCCTATGTCGTCCTTGCTAATGTTCTGATGTTTGATGGAGTTAGCACCTTCCATGGGCATGGTAGTTGTAGAAACATTTTATTTTCTTTGACATACCAAGACACAAATGCTCGCCATTCCTCTTCGTAGGTTTTGGCTTTGTCTCTGTATTCTTGAAAATCTATGAGCCTTTGAGCCAAGTCTATTGTGATACCTTTCTACCCTTGGTAGCTTGCTTTAACCACCTCAAGTTCAGAATTTGCAACCTCCAATTTTTGCAATGTTTTCTTCTGTTCTGCAAATTTTGTTTCATATTTGATGTAGGTGGTGGTTACTTGTTGCTTGAGCTCTATTCTCAGGTGCCTTGCTATTAACATGGCAAGGTTGGCATACTGCAGGTTTGCCAACTCCATGTACTCTATAAGGTCCTAGATTTGCAGTTCTCGGCGGCTCTTAACTTCTACCTGGTGGATGAATGGATATGTGTCCAATATGGCTTTCCAATCAGTGTGTTGAGCACTGAGAGCATTGATGTTGGCCTTGGCTAGATGGATCTCCTTTTCGATGATTTATTTATACATCCCCACTTGGTCTTGAAAATGCTTCTTTAGTTTCTCATGTCGTTTAGCCTCATTCTTCCATGTGCTTATTTCAATGGCCATCTTCTGACGGATGGCATGTACCTCCTCCATTGAGAGGGTTCAATTTTTCCTAGCTAAACAGTTCATGTCCTGGTTGATCCTGATTAGTTATTCTTGTAACTACTGAAAATGTTCCTCAAGAACATTCTTTTGTTTCTCCACAGAGGTCAACCAAAAGTTGTCAACAAGAAGTTGTTTATTCTCATCTTGTAAGGCTTTGAGTGTTTTGACGTGTGCGTAAGTTTGCACTTAAACCACAGAGGCATCCCAAAAAACCTCCTTTTTTTCTTTTGCCATCCTTTTATTCTCTATCATTAATTTATTAAGTTGCTTGGTTTTGAAAGTGTCCATCTAGTCTACGGGAATGAATTGAGAAGGATCCCGCTACACTACTTGTAGGGTCACGAGCTTTTCTTGCAATCTTTTCACTTCTGCTTTAGCTTGCTCGACCATCATCTCTATCATGAACAACTTCTCCTTGGTGCAAATGAGATCTGATTGTATTACTATAACATCCTATGGGATGTCAAACAAGGACATCATTACCTATCCTTTTTGCAATAATCAGTCAAGTACATCCTCATGTTCTGTAGGAGTCATTGAGGTACTGGCCAAATTTTGAGCATCCCGTGCTCCTATAAGATCTATCAGTGGCATAATAGGTATATTGAATGATTCTTTAATATGGTTTGCGACCACTTCTGTGGCTCCTGCTACATCTTGGTGTTGCATGACCACCACTGTGGCCCCTTCACCAATTTCCAACTACACTTGAAAGGACGTAGCATTCCATGAAATTTGTTGTGACCAAGTGCTCTCTCCTCCTCCTATCTAAATGGACACTTCACCCTTCATGTGATCCATAGAAACCGTAGGCTGTACAGCATCGGTGATGACACAGAAGAGAATTGCATCATCACAACTTCCCCAACTACTCATCTCAGTGATGGCCCTGAGATGGCTCATCGACAATCTGTAATCTTGTGGTGGTGGTGGTGGTTGATCCTGTTGGCCTATGCTAGGCCCTACTTCTTATTGTTGATTGGGTACCATGCTTGGAAGTTGGCTGGGTCCTACAAGTTGAGTTGTAGTTGGCCTTGCCATCTGTTCTTTTTCTTGTTCCGGCCCTAGCGTCTCACCAGTGATTTTCCTTGCAACTTGTGGCTTTAGCAGTTCTGCATATGAAGAATTTTGGGCTTTTTAGAGGGAATCATTAGCGTATCATCTGATACCAACATGTTTTCACAACTTCCTGATAAGACAAGAAAAGGCCAACGCAAACTTCCCTATCTTCCGTTCTTCAAATCGCCTTAAGATCTCCATAAGATATAGATGAGGCAGGTTAGCATTAACCTTTCCCATCAACACTGCACATCCTCTTATCACATATGTTGAAATTCCTTTTAAACCTTTTGTGGGAAAGATGTGATAATTCCCTATTTTGAAATAAATCTTCTCTTCTGTCGTCAACTCCCCATAGGTCTTATCTTCCTTGTCATATGCCCTATCTAACCAAACTCATCACGCATCAAGGTTTGAGCGGGTAGACAACCAAGTAACCTTTGGTCTTGTGTTCAAAAGGTTAATACTTCCAAAATGGCTTGAATAGAGAAATCAATGGTCACACCACAAATGTTAACCGTGGTGCCTTCTTCTTTGTTGTGCCAAAATTGGAACATTTCCCCTAAGTACCAGGCATCGCTTTCAAAGAGGGTAGGCCACAATGGGGATCCTTTGAGGTGATCCCTAACGGCCCTTGGAGAAAATTCTATGAAAGGTCCAAAGTTTAATTCCATGATCACTACAGTAAATATGGATCTTTCATGGATGGCTTGAACACAATCCTAGGACAACGTGAGATGTCATCCTTGTTCAAACACTGTAGTAGCTCCTCCTTTCGCCTGCCTTGATTGTACAGTGGCAGAGTCTTCTTGGTGGATACTAAATGATTGTTCTTCCTGCTGTGCATGTTGTTCAGCAGGGACTTATCCTTCAACTCTCCTAGGTCACTTGATCCCACCTTGAGAAGGACCTTCCTGTTTTCCATGTTTCAGGGCCATCTCACGGGGCCAATCATTAGTAAGGTTGTTACCAAAGTTAGGTTATACCTTACTGCTTACCTTAATGAATTTGTTTTATCTCTGTGTGACATTAATTATTATGAGAAAATGTCCCTGAAAGATTATAATATTTAATCCTCTTTGCTTAGGTGGTTTCCAAATCTAGTTTCCTGGTATAACTAAGGAGATGAAATTGTTTTTGGCACATTTATTCTTAATTTTATAACTAATTACCCTTAATAATGTCCTTCTGGTGATGAAAAATTTCAAAAAATTTATGCGCTATTCAGCGTGTGCCCCTCCCCCATGACTAAGCTGAACACTTTGAGTTCAAGTAGGTTCAAACGGAATGAAAATTGGAGTACCAGCGAGTGAGTTATGGATATGAAAGCAAGGGATGTGCAATTGCGACTCGTAGCGAGAAATTTGAAAAAATTCCTTGGAATGAATAGTTGCAAATGATGTTGATTAGTGCAGGGGGTAGTGTATATATATATTTTTTAGATGCGATATTGCGTACATGATAGCGCGAATGTGATATCGCGATGGCCGTGATATCACGTACGTGATATCATGGCCTATCGATGTTAGGGCACTTTATAGAATGTACCAAATTTTTAATATTTTTTTGAAATTAAATGATGTAAACTAAGGACATATGGATGAGTGTTAAAGGGTTTCAGGGTAATTCAACTAGTTCTGAAGGCATAAAAATTATGATGGTGTGGAATTTATCAATAAGGACCTCAGATGGTAAGGGGTAGAAAAAAGCTATGTGATGGTTCATAGGAACGTTTGAATTGGAGGGATAGTAATAAGGGAAAGAATATTGTTGACAATACAATGAGGGTAATAGATGGTGTGCAGAAGATGTGTTATGAGTGCAAATTACAAAAATTACACAAGTGGATCCTTCCCAAGGCAGGTTCCAACCTCTAATGCCCTTGCGTAACCACACCTTAAAATGTCTGTAGGTACTAGAAGGGTTAAATGTAATCCAAACTAGTTCCACAAAACACACACATGTAAGTATCACTAGAATGAGGTAAGAATTGTATGCTACACAAGACACGAGCTTCAATTACATGAACAAAAAGATGAGATGGACTATAGAAGGGATTGTAAAGATTGGGACATGAGGTAACTGACCTAGGGCACAATGAATCCTGTGTGTAAAGCATGATTAATGTGTCATTAACCTGTCATTCTAAGATCAGGACTAAGTCCATTCCTCTGATCAATGACACCACATTGTTTCATCTCATGATGAGCAACAATGAGAGTATCATAACAACAAGGTGTACAATCACTTGGCAGTTTGTTCAAGGGAGGAGTGATTTTTGCTTTATGGCACTTTTCTCTTCTTCTATTTTTTCCTTTTTTTTTGAATGATGAATTTAGAGAAATCGCCAACCCTCAGGCATGGGTGCATGTCTTTCTAGTGGGACCCCCTAGAACAACATTGGATTTTTGAGTGCCTTGTGATTACTCTTACTCACATTTTGCATTAGATCTACAAGGATCTTAGCACAATCATGTTGTGTGATAACTCTCACAGATGTTACCAAAGAGNAGCCACATGAGTGTTTTATTCGTATATGAGATTACTTATAAAAATATAAAAAGATAAAAAGGTAAAAAAAAAGAAATTGAAAAACTAGAAAACAAAAAATTGTAAAATTAAAGAAAATGAAAAATATTTATTAATTTTGCTTGTTATTAGAATGGGGGATATCCCTCATAACTAAATGGTTGAGCATGGTGAGGATTAATAAATGAAAGATGAGGATCCTTGCATTTTGGAAATATCGAAACTTGGTCATACTTACCCCATTAGGGTTCACACACTTGACTATAGTAAGCATAGTGGGGTAATTTATAAGATGTGATTCCCAAGTAAAGAGTTGACCCACTATGATACTTGAGACCATAAGATGGCATGAAAGGGTCAGGATGTCATCCTTCATGGCTGTATTCATTGGTCTGTATGGTTGTTGGAGTGTTAATTGGTGAACTTGATGAGGTGACACTGGGCGTTGGATTCGAGGAGAAGGATGCACGACAGTGTTGGACTTGTGCTGAGTTGGAGAATGCAGTGGCCTTGGAACTATGTTGTCCCTTCCTACAGTCATGTCTAAAGAAGGGATGCCTTTGATGTTGAGGAGGTCTCTCATTGCTGTAGGCAATAGTACCACAATTAATGTTCATGGGTTGTTGCTGCGGTGCAGACACTTCAGGAATAGTTGGTGGTGATGTAGAGGGAGGGAAAGGATGAGAATATTGAAATTTAGAAGAAGTGTATGGTCCACAAGGCAGTGGTTGTGTTAAGGACATGGGCTGATAGTATTTAGGAGAATGATAATGCAGCAAGATAGAGTATGTTGACCCAGTTGGGGAAACAGGATGTTGGACTAGATAAGCATTTGGATTTAGATGATACGAAGGATGTCTCCAATTTAGGGATGGCTTCCCCTATGACTGGGATTGTTTCCATTGTGATCGAACATAGTATCTCTGTATAAACTCTGGGTGTAACATGCTTTCCCAATGCTCATATAAATGTAACAAGATTGGGCATTGGCCCTTGGGATGATTGTATAGGCAAATTTTGCATTCATATATATGATTGGCAATTAAGCTCTTATTTTCTTCATCCCTTCTTTCCGATTGTCTAATGATATTTTGTTCTACTTCTCAGGTTGTCAAAACTCTATCTTCAATAATATTGATATATTATCCACACTTTTTATGCATCCATTCCAGCATCTTATTGATATTTTCCTTGATTTCATCTAATGATTGTTGTACTGGCAAAGATGGTTCTTCCTCCTTGAGATAGGTTGATTTCTCCTTTTTGTGATTATGGACCTCTGGTAAGTTGAGATTTTGGTCCCGTTGATGTTTTTCAACACTCTCCCATCTAGCCATTTCTCCTTCTTCTTTTGCTACCTACTTAATAAGCTCTTGGAATTGATGGGTTCGTACTTTGTATAGTTGACCTTGGGCATAGGGTCTCTCTTGTTTCATCATGAAGCCGATCAATGATATGGTACATTAGCCTTTCCTCGGAGAACTCATGGCTTGGATAGTTGTTTAACAGTGCATAATATCTTTCTAAGGCCATGTCTAAGGGTTCATGTTATGTTTTTTTCCACTCTTGGATTTGTTTCCTCAAGGTCAACACTCTTACGTAAGTTTGATATCTTTCGTTAAAGAGTTTTACCATTGTTGGCCAACGTTGAATTGAATTTGGTTTTAATGATCTATACCATACTTTTTCTTGGTCAACGAGTGTCATAGGAAATAGCTTGAGTTTTTGCCAACTGGTATCAATGTTTTTCCATGCACAGGCATCATAGAAGGCTTGTAAATGTTGTTGCAGATCTAAGTCATAGCCTCGTGGGAAATTGGGAAAGTTGTTTAAATCGAGCTTGGGTAGGTGGCTCTCTTTATGATGCCTATGGGATATTCGAACAGCCTCTTGTATTTGCGTTAGGCTTGTAGTGGCCAATAGGGGTTCCTCATCATTGAGTAAGTTATGCTTTCATGCATTGGGACAATGTTGCCTTCATTTATGTTTATAAGACACCCCCACCTCAGATTGTGTACTCCAATCTTCATTGTCATATAATTCGTTGGTTCTCCAATGAATTACCTTAGTAGATGTGGCATTATCGTAGCCTTGTAGGAGAGGCATGGTTGGGCAATTGTGTGTGAATTTGTATGTGAATTTTTGTAATTATTTCTTTCTAAAAGATATATTGTTAATTCTGATACAATGACCTTGTATGATATGACTAATCTAGATAACTAGCACCGTCCCCAGCAATGGCACCAATCATGAGTGACAAGGTACCCCTACACTCAACCATACGAATATGAGCACTTCACGCATGATCTGTTCGAACTCCATAGACAGACTAGTTGTGGTATCTAGACAGTTACTCGTAGATCACAATTCGCTGTCTTTCCATCTAGACTAGTATTAGCTTTGTCACGTATGGTTTAGTGTAGAGTGAGGTGTATGATGTGTTCCTACACTAATGCTGCTCCTGGGTATGATAGGAAATAATATCAACTAAGCTAAGAGAGAGGAAGAGAGAGAATATAAATTATCATAAGTGTGATGAGCATCCATTCCTTAATCATCCGTACACATCTTGGACCTCATGCATGACTACCACTGGGATTACCAAGTGCATGGCATAGGTACGCTATTGGGTTACCAAGTAGTCACACTTAAATGCTTGTGATTAAGTCGTACTTATTTCGTGTTCCTAGAAGATAAGGGTAGAAAGATATTAACTAAGAAAGCAATAAATAACAATAACAATTAAATAATTAAGCTAAGTGGATGTTGCAATGATGAAGTAATCTTGATCTTTATTATCGATCATGTGCGTGTCCAAGTACATCACACTCGAATAAGGATGCCGTACAATTACAATCATCACACTGCGGGCATGCACTGGGAGAAAGGGTTGAGAGGAAAAACTAACAAAAAGTTCCTACCTTAATACTAAAAAACTAAAAAACTTAAAACTTCTTTACCAAATCTACCTGCCTCTTATTTATAGATGAGGAGACAAGCTATNTTACCAAATCTACCTGCCTCTTATTTATAGATGAGGAGACAAGCTATGATATTGCATATGTGATATCGCGTCTAGGCTGTGATATCGCGTATGTGATATCATGGGTGCGATATCACGGCCAAAAATTCATGACTCATTAGGTATAGACTTCATGGCTCCCATCACATCCATCTCAAATGGAAAGACATACATAATAGTTATTGTTTACTAAAATGAATTTTGATGATTGATAACTATGATAAGCTTATTTTTCATGAAATAGGTAGTGAGCTCATGCCATCCACCCATCCATCATCTCTATGGTTTTCTTGATTTTGGAAATATAAGGTTCCTTTTTCATTAATAAAACTTTAAAAAACTTGTGACCTTGGTAATTTCTAAGCTTGGGAAATATTCAAAGGTTTGAAAAGGGTGTGACTTCAAAGGGATTCAATACTCTTTGTGCCTCTCTACTTGCTTGAGTGCATGTGTGTTTTCATGGATTTCTTACTGTTCTATGTTGACCAATAACATGAAGTTAAATGCGTCTTTGCAGGACATGGTTCCCATCAAAAAATTCATGAAAAACATAAAATATGTATTAAAAAAGAAAACATGATAGAAATTCAAAGCACACCCCTTAGAAAAAATAAACAGGTTACAAGCACTAGTTATGGGACTAGAAAGACATGTTACCCATGCCTAAAGGTCCCCTTAACTAAGGCCCTTTGTCACTTCCTGCTTCTCTTCTCTTCTCAAATAAGGAATGGTGGTTGTCTATGGGAGCATTCTTGTGTCTCGAGGGGGTAGACTGGTCCTAGAGTGGTAATGCGAGGTCACTAAAAGTGGTTGGTTTTGGTCTCAACTAAGGTTTGATTTTATCAGGTCATTTAACCATGAAATTCACAAGGGACTTCATGTGACCATGATTGGGACATCCATACCATTCTCTATTGCATCCAACAATGCACTTCATAACTTACCTCACTATCAATTTTCATGTTTTTGTTTAATGTCTTAGTTTGACGTGTTGAAGTTCTCAAGTAGATTCTTTGGGTTTTGATCCTTAGCTTTTCATAACCATTAATCAATTGTGGGATCCATGGACTCCTTAGTTGAGGTTATGCAAGGAAAAAATGTCATAAGCCTACTATGGGGAGGACCCACTTGCATAGCTCTTGGCTGGGCTAGTTAAGTCCCTTAGACATTTTTGTAATCAAATATTTTGTATTCCTCATTGGTTGCATCTAACTATGTGTTCCTTAAAGCATTTCTCCTATTATTCTCCATTTTTAATGTACTCTCAAGTCCTCTTCATGTATTTCATTATGTTCTTGGCTTTTTAGGCTTCCATTTAACTCTAATTTCATTCAAAAACTCATATTTTTCAAATTTTGACTTGGTCAATGATGGTTAATAACCATGTTGACTAGGCCTAGTTGACGTAGCTGGCCATGTCGACTAGGCCCCATCAATGAGGTCTAGTAGATGAAAGGAAAAACATCTATAAATAGCACCCACCACTTAGGAATTTTTTGCCATTTGCTTCAAATGTAAGGGGAGTTCNACCACTTAGGAATTTTTTGCCATTTGCTTCAAATGTAAGGGGAGTTGTGATTTTTCAAAGCCCAAAACCTTCCAAAGGTCATAACTTTTAAATAGTTTGTCCAATTCAC